>JAOXYD010201040.1:0-22059 GCA_028565735.1 Pinacopodium congolense
CCCGCTATGGTATGTGTACGCTCAGGGTGTAACCTGGGGTATTATGTACATGGCATGTGGAGGAGCAAGTCCTCACAGTTTTGGTATATCTTACAACTTTTATCGTTAAGTATGATCAGAAAAGTAATTTTGGGCTCTTTTGTATCCTTCACTTCTGAGTTGTTTGGTTCCAAGTAGTCCTCTACTTTTCAAGGCATTTTTGGGTCTATCTTTGCATTGTCTTCTAAGTTATGCTTTGCCTTTCTATTTTTTATTTTTGGGTTTTTTTTCCTTTTCATTGAATCACTGGTATTCTAGGAACCCTTGCAACAGAAGAACCAGACAATGCACGACTAAAAATAAAAAAAGACAACGATAAGAACCAAACGACAACAATGGTAGGAAGATAGTGAGGATAGCAAAGTTAGGAGATGGAACCAAGGAGCTAGAAAACGTAGCACAAGTCACGCACACAGAGGAAGAGGAAAGGCGAGAACAATTCAATGATGAAACAACGCCAGAAAAAGCAGAAAGGGATGCGGGAGCGAGGAAGAAGGAAGGTTGGGCTGACAAAGTTGTTTTCTCCAAAATAACTAACTCCCAATTACCAAAACAGTGTCGTTTGTAAAATGCAAAAATGAAGCTATTTTGCCTAGTGACATTTGGCAGTAGTCTTGAAAAATGCTGTACTCAAATAGCAAAATTTGATAAAAAAACTAACGGCTGAAAAATTTTGAAAGTACAGGGATTAATTTGATAGTTTTAAAAGTATAGGGATTAAATTGATAATTTTGAATGTTACAAGGACTTCCTGTGACTTTAACCCTTCTTTTATATGCATTTCTTAGTCTCCTATCCTTACATGTCATTGTTTAAAGATAACGAGACCTATTATAGTGTCCATTTGATAAATTTGAATAAGGAGAACTTTAGATTGATTTATCAAGATGGATAGGAATTGCATAACTTAAGATAGATTATGTTTCACTTTAGGGAATTTATGGTCTAAGTAAATATGGAAAATCCATTGAATTGAAGTTGAAAAATGCACATGATTATGTCTTAATGGGATTATTCATCTAGGTCATACCTTCTTATCCACTTATTAAATCTAGTGAATTTTCTTTAGAATTATTAGTTAGTTATTCATTTAGTTTAGTTAATAAAATGATCAATCAATTTTTTTATAGTTTAGATAGTGAAGAGAGGAACATTACTAGTAGTTTAATATATTCCTTGTGGGAAAGAAAATTCAAACTCTTAATAAGTTATACTATGACAGCATAAGTATACTTGCCTATTTATGGTCTTAGTATTGTTATGTTTGAGATTTTAGATTTATTTTATTTAAAATTTTAGGAGTGTAGATCATAAATCAGTCTAGAATATGATTGAAATATGTTTCTAGATTTGTGCATGCGCATATGATGAGCGTGAAATGTATTGGTCCATGTTGTCTCATATGTGGCCTAAAGTTTTAAAATTATAAAAATTATAATATTGGCCCATGTGCACAAAACAATGATGGAATTATGCACTTTTATAAAAATTATACCTATTCTTGGCTATGTGCACTTCCCTCCTAATCTTTAGTCCAAATCTATACATGAAGAAATGATGATTCTTCCAAGATTGTGATCTATATCAGGATATAATTTTTTCAAATGGAGGCCTAAGTATATGATCCTCATCTAAATTATTACCCTTTATAATTATATTTGACATTAGTAGAATAACTCTTATGAGTGAATCCTAATCTATGTCCATCATTTGAAGCTTTTTGAGCTCCAAACATGTTTTTTAATTTTCCATTGTCCTTTTTTTGATTTAGCCAATGATTCCTTAAGGGCGTTTACCTCTTTCTTAAAAGCTTCTTTTTCAATGCTTGTTTTTTTATCATTATTATGAGTAGTATCCATACTCCTAGATTATATCATGTCATGCTTTTCATTTTTTAAACTACATTTTCTTACATGAATTCATTCAATAACTTTAATATTTCCTTATCTTTAGTTGATCTTTTCTTCCTTTTCAAGATTATGCTTGTTAGCACCTTATCCTAAATTTGAAAGAACTTCCTGTATAATTTTGGAAAAGAATGTTTTGGAAATTTAGAGAAGTTTGAGGGTCAACCAACCTGGGTAGAAGCAATGTTGGATAGAGTTAGGACTGAGAGCTCAATTATCTAAGGGGAATTTGTTAAGACTGTCGTTCCAAGGCATTGAATGTAGCATACATAAACTAAGGGTAAAGGTAGAAAATTTGAAATAAAACCACATTTGATACAAATGCTCCATAACTGTTTTCATTTCAATAGGTTAGCAAATGAGGAATCGAATGCCTAGATCACCAATTTTATAAAAATTTATAATACATTCCAGCTAATTGAAGTTTTAAAGGAAGTAGTGATCTTTAAATTATTTCCATTGTCACTAATAAGTAAAGTTAAATTATGGCTCAAGTTGAATCCTTTAAGTTCCATAACCTCATGGAGCCAACTTTCAAAAAACATTTAGACAAGATTCTTCCTACCTTCCAGACTTATAAAAATGCACAATGAGATTATCTTTTTACAATAGTGTGATCAGGAGACTTTTTATGATGTATGAGAGAGATGCAAGGAGATGTCAAGGAAGTGCCTCCATCATGGTTTTGATTTATGGATGTTTATGTAAAAATTTCATGATGATCTTATTTATACCAATAAAAAGATTATAAATGCATCTACTGGTGGGATTACAAGCTTCAATATGCTAGAGTAACTCTAAGAACTTATTAGGAATATTATTATGAATTTCAATAACTAGGTTAATGTGTGTCAAAAGCCAAATCCAAGTAGAGGACTCCATAATATTGATGCAATCACTTTATTGAAAACCAAAATAGATGCTCCTACAAAAAAATTAAGCAATATGATAGTCATGTATACATCAACTCAGATTATAAGCTGTGATTTCTATAGAGGAGGGCACATAAATCATGAGCGTCAGGAATCAAGAACTAATGGTCAATTGCATAGGTTAATTATGTTGGGAATAGAAAGAACAATCTATACAATAACATTTATTACTTAGGGTGGATAAATTACCCTAATTTCTCATGGAAGGGTTAAGGCCAGCAAAGATAAACCGTCCAGCTTTTTTATAATCCTAACAGTAACCTAGGTAGCTAAGTTTGGAGGAGCTCTTAGAAAAGTATATCAGTACATCAGATGCCAACTTCGAACGTTGAAGCACTAAAATTTAAAAAACTAAGTAGGGTAGCTAGCCAAGATATTGTCATAAAGATAACTAGATAATTTGCTTAGGAATACAAAGAAGAATACAAGAGAAAAAGTACTAATAGCTTAGGAATTTAATGCATTTGTATATCTATTACATGTCAATTTTATGTACAATTGCTTCCGATTTATGTTTAAGAGTTGAATATGTGTTTGAATGCTTAACAATGTACATAGAAGTCTATTCTCCAAAAAAAATTGAGAAAATGCAGAAAAAAGAATATGGTTTTTGGACTAACATGACAATAGCAACAAGCCTACTGTTGTTCTTGGCAAACTACTGTTTTACTCTAGAAGTAGGGGACTAAAGTAGCAATTTCATATACAACCATCTTACTCTTTTTAAGCACCAATTTGGTACATGTAGGCAAATATCCATCTGGATCTCCCACCCCATTGGTTGTAACGTGTGCAAGTTGATTTTCACTTATAGAAGACATATATATTGAAAGCTGGAAACAAAAAACAACATATTCATAAAGAGAAAACATAAAATTGAAATAGAAAATAAGTTTTTTTTTGTTAGAGGGTTGTTTTCTCTTGTTCCTCACCATTTTTATCTTGTTTAGCATATTGGAGTTTGTATTTTGGTTTTGTTAAAGCTCATAAATGAGATTCAAGTTTATAAATGTGTTTAGAGCCTATTTATATTGCATTCTAACCTGTTTTCATATATTAATTCCATATATTATTATTATTTTTCCAAGAACATATTGAATATTTTAACATGATTTGTTTCTTGCTTCAAATGAGTGGCTAAATCTATTTTTGGTTGGGAAATGTCTTAGAAATGATGTGAACATGTGCTAAATTTGATTCCATGCATGATTAGGTTCTTTGTTTATTGATGAGATTAATGTTTTTTTACACTAAACATGTAAGATAAAGTTAATAAATAAGTTACAACCCGAGAAATCTATTTAATTTATTGGACAAATCTTTAAGCATCCTAATTTAAGTCATTGAATAACCAAACTTTGATTTATTTTGAGGGTGATAATTTAAAATTTGAATTTTTTTTATTAAGCTTCTTAAATTTAAAGCCTAACGCTCAAAATTATGACATAACTAGCCTCCAACTTAAGTATTTAGAGAATAGGCTTTCTTTTAACCATTGCATTACTTAGATTAAGCGGAGTGATACCAGAACAAGTCTCCAAATCCACTTTTAATCCATCTTGATCATTGAAGAGCATTTCCTAATCTATTTTATCTAATTGGACAAGACCTTTTATCAACTAAGTTATTCTGCATAAATTGGAAGTTTTAAGTTTCATTTGTAATCTTAGTTTTAAATTTCATTTGCACTTGAGTCTCTAGATAGTTGTGATCCAAATTAGACATAGTACTTGTAATTTAGCATAGATCCCTATAGGAACGATACTTGGATATCAAATAGTTCCTTATATTATTTGTGATTGGTACATTTACCATCGGTGTGGATTTTAAATTCAATTTGAAAAAAGAGTGATTAAATAACTTAATTTGTTAGTTATTTTGATTTAATTGGCCTGGGTAAAAAACCAACCACTAAACTTTTGGCATCATTGCCGAGAAACAAACCTATTTATAATTGGAATATTATGACCATTTGGTGAAGATTACTTTAGAGTTGTTTATATTGTTTAAAGTATTTAAACTTGTTTTACTCTCTTTTTTTGATTGCATGTGTTTTATTTTGTGAGTTTTTCTTGATATTTAGTTTGTTTTATTTCCTTGTGTACTTTAGTTTGTATGCATACTTGGGGATAACAAGATGAGAAGTTAGAATTTGATCCAGAGCTTAAGCGATCACTTAGGAAGCAAAAGAAAGAAACTCTAGCAAGCATGTCTGAATTTGTAAGAGTAGAGACGTCTAGCTAAAAATAATATGAATTAAAAATGGATCCACTAGAACAAATAGGAAACAGACCTCAGGAGGGTGATAGGCCCTTGACTATGATGGATTTAGCACTAGGTAACAGAGGACAACCTATGGCTAGCATTGTGTGGCCGATGATCAATGCCAATAATTTTAAAATCCCTTATAGTATAATCTCAATGGTTAGAGCTTCTCAATTTGGTGGAACATCTCTTGAAGATCCAAATCAAAATTTACATAATTTTTTAGATATATGTAATCAGTACAAAAATAATGGAGTTCCCAATGATGTTGCTACGATAAATTTATTCCCATTTTACCTTAGATACAAGGATAGAGTATAGCTCAATACTAATTTGCCTGGTTCCATTAAAACATAGGATGAGTTAATAAAGCTGTTTCTATCTAAGTTTTTTCGGCCAGCAAAAATTGAGAAATTGAAAGCCGAAACGAGCTCTTTTTGTGCAATATGAAAATGACAGCTTATAGGAGGCGTGGGAAAGATATAGAGAATTGTTGGATAAGTTTCCTAGCTAGGGTTTTAATACTTGGTACTAAGTGGACATATTTTATATAGGCCTCGCATCCTCTACTTGATGCATTATAAATGTCGCAGTTGGCAGAACTTTTATGCATAAGACTCTGGAGGAAGTGTATAACTTTATTGAGAAGATAGCAACTAATAGTTTTCAATATAACTCTAAACGCCATATAAGAAAACCACATAAGGTGCATTCTATTAATGATACAGTTGCTTTAGCAGTCTAGATGGATATTTTTAATAACAAATTAGATAGTTTGGTAAGTGGAGTTAGAAGTAGTGGAATTAGAAATCCAATTGAATGTGAATATTGTGGTAGTTCCTCCCATGTGTCATTAGATTTCCAAGTAGGTAGTCCCTTTATTGGAGAGACTGATCAAGCATAACATGTGTGCTATAATAGGCAAAGGAATGATCCAAATTTAAATACGTATAATCCTGGATGGATAATCCACATAAACTTTGCTTGGAGAGACAATAAAAACACTTACCAACACCCAGCGTAGACACAAAGAGCCCCACCACCAAGATTTAGATCAAATCCACCATCACAAGAAAAATCAAATTTATAAGAGATAATGTTGAAATTCATTCAGGGTAATGAGTCTTGCTTACAAAATCATGAAGTAGCCATTAAGAATTTAGAGACTCAAGTTGGCCAAATAGCTCAACTTTTGCAAGAAGGGCTTTCTAGTAATCTATCAAGTACAACTGAAGCCAATCTTAGGGAGTATGCAAAGGCCATTATCTTAAGAACTGGTAAGGAAGTGGAGAATAGGGAAATGGAAAAGAAGGTTAAAGCAGTAGGTGAACAAAATGATGAAAAAGTTATGGAAGTAGTAAAAAAGAAAGAGAAATGTAAGGAAGTGGTTAGTGGAAGTCAAGTTCAAATCCAACCACAAATCCTTTACCCTAAAATGTTAAAGATTACAAAATTAGATAAGCAATTTGGGAAGTTTGTTCAAATGCTTCAGATATTGCACATTAGCATCCCATTTGTTAAAGCCATAGCACAAATGCCAAGCTATACAAAATTTTTAAAGGACATTCTGTAAAAGAAGCAAAAATTAAAATATTATGAAACTGTGAAACTCAATGAAGAATGTTCTGTAATTCTATTAAAGAAGTTGCCTCCTAAACTAAAGGACCTTAGTAGTTTTATCATTCATTATGCCATATGCAGCTTAAAAATAGAGAGAGATATTATAGATCTTGGTGTTAGGATCAGTTTAATGACTTTCTTTATTTTTAAGAAATTGGGATTGGAAGAACCCAAGCCTATAATCATTTCTTTATAGTTGGTAGATCATTCTATTACCTATCCACGAGGAATTATCAAGGATGTCTTAGTAAAAGTTGATAAAATTATTTTTCCTGTGGATTTCTTATTATTGGATATGGAAGAAGATTATAAGGTGCCTATCATTCTTGAAAAGCCATTTATGGCTACAACGAGGGCACTAATCAATTTGTATGGTGGTAAGTTAATTATACGTTTTCAAGATGAGAAAGTTGAGTTTGATAACATCCAATAAACAATGATTGCTGCAACTTTATAGGAATTCAGCATCGCATAACTGACCCTTCGATGATATTATGTTCTAATCCATTGCAGAAGGTGCCAACTTATACCTAGTCTATAGACTCGAATGAAACAGAAATGGTTGAAGTTTTAAGAGCTCTAGATTTAAGGAAGGTATCTTAAGGGTGGCACCCCATGAAGAGATTTGAGAGTTTGGAAAAATCTATTAAGCCTTTTTAAACGCTATCAATATAAGAGCCACCAGACATGGAATTAAAGCCCCTTCCTTTGCATCTTAAGTATGTTTTCCTAAGTCCCCCATATCAATTGCCTATTATAATATCATCATCTTTGAATGAAAGGATGGACGATAAGTTATTGAGAGTATTATGACAGCATATTAAGGTTATAGGCGGGACAATTTCAGATATCAAAGGATTAAGCCCTTCAATTTGTACACATAATATTTTTATTGAAGAAAGCAGTAAGTCTTTTGTCCAACTATAGTGTAGATCAGGTCATAATATGAAGGAAGTTGTTAAGAATGAAGTGATTAAGCTGCTATATGCTGGAATAATTTATCCTATTTCTGATTCACCTTGGATTAGTCCAATTTAAGTGGTACCCAAGAAAGGGGGTATAACTGCGATTAAGAATGATAAAAATGAGCAAATAGCAACAAGGAAGGTCATTGGGTGGAGTATGTGCATCAATTATCAAAAATTGAATGACACCATTAGGAAAAAAAAACATTTCCCACTTCCTTTTATTGATCAGGTTATAGAAAGATTGGAGGGGCACAACTTTCATTGTGTACCGGATGGCTATAGTGGGTATTTACAATTACTGATAGCCCCTGAGGATCAAGAGAAAACTACTTTCACTTGTCCTTATAAAACATTTGCTTATAGGCGTACATCTTTTATGTTGTGCAATTCCCCTGCCTCCTTCTAACACTGCATGTTAGCTATTTTTTCTGATATGATTGGTCTTACGTTGAAGTTTTTATAGATGATTTTTCAGTGTTTGAAATGTCTTTTGACTCCTATTTGGAAAATCTTGATAAGTTGCTTAAGAGATGTAAAGAGAAGAATTTGGTATTGAATTGGGAAAAATGTCACTTTATGATGCAAGAGTGTGCATTACGAGGTCATAAGATATCTAGTAAGGGCATAGAAGTAGAGTTAGCTAAGAAAGAAGTTATTGCTCAACTACCACCTCTAAATTTAGTTTGAGAAATCAGGAGTTTCTTGGGTCATACTAGATTTCATAAGAGATTTATGAAGGACTTTCAAAAATCACTAAGCCTCTTACTAATCTCTTGACAAAAGGATGTAACATTTGTCTTTAATAATAAGTGTATACACTCTTTTGAACTTCTTAAATTTAAGGCCTTGTTTAATTGGGCTTCTATTTTTGATTTTTCGTTTCCTGTTTTTCAAAACACAAAAACCTATAAAAAAAACCAACACAGAAACCTATAAAAATAACACACTAATACAGCATCGACACTTAAAAAAATACATCATAAAAACTAAAAAAACATAAAAACCAATATAAAACACAACAACAACAATAAAAAGCCATAACCAATAACCCCACTAAACATGCCCTAAGCTTACAAGTGCACTATTTCTTGTTTCACCAGATTCGCCTTAGCCTTTCAAGTTAATGTATGATGCAAGCGATTTTGATAGTAGAGTAGTTCTTGGGAAAAGGAAGGATAAGATTTTCCATCCTATTTATTTTGTAAGTCGGTCATTGGATGATGCCGAAAATAAATATACAGTTATTGAGAAGAGATGTTGGCTATTGTCTTTACATTTAATAAGTTTTGTTTTTACTTAGTTTTATCAAAGGTGACAATGTATATTGATCATGTGGCATTGAAGTATTTAATGATAAAACCTTATGTAAAGCCAAGATTAATAATATGGATTTTACTGCTGCAAGAATGTTATATCCAAATTAAGGATAAAAAGGGTGTTGAGAATTTTGTTACTAACCATCTATCAAGTTTACACGAGGAAGTACTGGAAAAAGGAGCTATTCAAGACATTAAGGAAATGTTTCTCTAAGAGCATTTGTTAGCAGTCAAGGATGACTTGCCACGGTATGCTGATGATGCAAATTATTTAGTTAGCAATTTTATTCCTTGTGATTTTTCTTATCAACAACGAAGAAAGCTCCTTTCGAATGTAAATAAGTTTCTTCTGTATGATCCATAATTTTTTAAAATTTGTGAAGATAGCACAATAAAAATATTTTTGCCTTAAAATGAAGCCCTTTCTATTTTGCCTCATTGTCATTTAAAAGAAGCTAGAGGACACTTCGGCCCGATTAGAACTACACACAAAGTTCTAGAATTAAGATTCTATTAGCCAACATTGTTTAAGGATAGTTTTGAATTTGTAAAATCTTGTGGTAAATGCCAAAGATGTGGAAGCATTTCTAGAAGACATGAAATACCATTGAATAACATTTTAGTTTGAAAACTTTTTTATATTTAGGGCTTTGATTTTATAGGACCATTCCCTAAATTATTTTCCAATTAATGTATTTTAGTCACAGTTGATTATTTAAGCGAATGAGTTGAAGCAATTGTATTACCCACAAAAGATGCAAGAGGGGTGGTAAAATTCCTAAAGAGAAACATCTTTACAAGATTTGGTATGACTAGAGCTATAATTAGTGATGGAGGATACCATTTTTGTAATAGGAAATTTGATTCTATTATAACAAAATATGGTGTAACCCATAAAGTTGCCGCGTCTTATCATCCACAAACAAGCGGTCAACTTGAAAATTCTAGTCGAGAAATCAAAAGAATTCTAAAAAAATTTATTAATACATCTACAAAGGATTGGTCTTTAAAATTAGATTATGCGTTATAAGCATATGGCACTACTTTATAGACACCTATTGGTATGTCTCCCTATTGTTTGCTTTATGGTAAATCTTTTCATTTACTTGTGGAATTGGAGCATAAGACATTTTGGCCAATCAATTTCTTGAATTTCTATTCAAGGAAAACTAGTGAAAAAATGTTATTGCAATTAAATGAAGTGGATGAATTTTATCTTAGCACCTATGAAAATGCCAAATTATATAAGCAAAGGAAAAAGAAATGGCATGATAGGAACATTGTTCCTCATGAATTTAAAGTCAGTGATAAAGTTCTGGTCTATAAGTCTCATTTGAAACTCTTTCTTAGCAAATTGTGATCTCGCTAGAATGGCCCTTTTGATGTTGATGCCTATCCTTATGGTTCCATTGAAGTTTCCAATGGATTATCATCTTTTATAGTCAATGCAAAAAGGTCCAAACTTTATGTGCCTAATAGGATTAATGAACAAGTTGAGATTTTGATTCTTTTTTACCTGTCTTAGGATGCTTCATATGTTAATTAACCAAGTATTAGTAAGCTAATTTTCACTTGAGTCTTTAGTTTTCTTTCTTTCTTTTTCAAGCTTTTTTTTTTGTCTTTTTATTTTCAATTTAATTCTTAATTATAATCTCTTTTTACTTTCCCTAAACTTATTTTTGGTTGATTAATGTCTTTGTTTATAGCTTTTTAAGTTAATTTTAACTTAGTAGTTTGTTTTAAGGTTTTTTTTTCTAGAAATTCCTCTTAATTTCTAGTTTTTTATTTTCCTTTACTCATGAAGTCAATTTGATCATTTCCTTCTGTCCCTTTTAAGTTGTTTAATTTGTCTTAATTGTGTTTTCTTTAAGTTTGTCAATAGTTTTTCCTTTTAACCTTTTTGGTTCTTGTTTTTATTCTTTCTTTATAAGTTTAATAGTAGCTACTTTATTTGAGCTTAATTTTGTTATTTCTTCACCAAAAGTTTTAGCCTTTGAGCTAAGGAATCATATAGTCTTTGTTTAGCAATATTGTTGAATTGGAGCTAGAAAATTGAGTTTTAAGCTAATTTACAAGAGTAAAACGTGACCCGAAAATGATAGGGTTTGCTTAGAAAACCTCGTGTTTGAGTCTTTTAGGGGGCGTAAAGGTGGAATCATTATGGCATCATTATACTACCCATTAGACCACCATTTTACTCCTAATTATACTAGAAACGACTCAGTGTCTATTCGTCTTCTCTAACCCTCTCTACTCTATTTTTCTAAGTGATCTATAAGTTTCAGATCCTAAAACCTCCCTTTTCTAGCTCAAATCTCCACTAAATTTAGTGATTTATGGCTCTAATTTTAAAAATTCTAAGCTCTACCTGATTCTAGTGCCAATTTACACATAAAACCTCATGTTTTGACTTAAAATTTTCCTCTTCAATGTGAAGATACTGGTCATAATTTTGGTTCCAATTTTATGCATTAAGTTTTCTATGAAAACTTGGGCATTTTTCCAGTTAGGGGCATTTTAGTCATTTCACAAGTTACAGCATTTTGGGCGTGAATTGTGATGTTTTGCATTTAACTTAGGCCCCACCATGTTTCGTATAATTTTGCACCTCCTTATCTTCATTACTTGACCATTTAAATTGTTCCATGCGCATGTTTTAGTCTAGGCTCATTTGGAATTTTCCTTTTATGCCAAAATTTGATGTAATTTCTGCTTAATCTAGGTTTGTGATGTTACCTAGATAGTTCCAAGATTCCTCTAGCTTACGAAAGATACTTGTTCCTGAGCCTTCTCATTTTTTTAGTGAGGAAATTTCCAAGTGGTTTTCTAACTGCCTGCCCAACAAATTTATTGATGAGCAGTCTCTTGCCCACGCTTTAGATGCGGAGTTTCAAGTATCAACAATTTTTTATGCCTTGGTATGGGATCTTGTTTTATTCCTTATTGGCCCGTATTATCTTCTACTTTTTTGCAAGTTTTATGACAACATAAAAGGAGAAATAACCTGAGGATCTCCTTGATATTTGTATTATGGTATGCGGTGTACCTATCCATATTACTTGTGCTTCTCTTTCTTCTCTTTAAGGAGTCCAGATGTCGACGATCTTTATATGCACCAGGTGGATAGGATCCATGGAGATGATGTTGAATCAGATCCTGCTTTTTCTTTTTAGACAGCACTCACCGCTCTATATTTGGTTAAGCCTCTTGCTAAGAATTACCACCCTACATATCAGTTGTCAGTTTAGAAGAGGATTGTGGTGGCCGTATTAAGTTCCAATGTTTTTCCCTACGTAAGTGGCCTCAACAAGATAAGGTATGATGATACTTATCGATCTATTGATGGTTTTCCCCTAGTTGCTTTTATCTTGTAAAGCATCCAGAACGTAGTACAATTTAAGCATACCAACCAAAATTTATGCTTTCTGGCTTTATTGGCTACAATCCTTCTAGAGGTTGATATTTGAGTTGAGGTACAAGTGATTTTGCAACCAATTCCTAGTTCTATTATTAGGTATCCTCAATTAAAGTTATGGGAATATGCCAAAGTTGGTGATGTTTGGCGAAATTTAACTTGGTAGCCACTCCAGAGTAATGAGAGAGTGGATGATGAGGGTGCTCCCGTGCTTGTTCCAATACCTGCTCCAGTTATAGATGGTAAGGAAGGGATGGATGAGGCTTCATCTGAAGCCACATCACCTGTAGTTGGGGAGCCTAATGATATGTCTCCTTCTAATGATTAGATGGCTTTACTTTAGCATCTTGAGCAACATATTCTGCAGGTTGAGGCCAAGGTTGATGTTGCCATTACACAGGTGGATGATGCTATAGATTGCATTGGTGTATCTTATAGGCAACTTAGTATTTTATGGGATTATGTTTGAGAGCACTTACCACCTCCTAGTTAGCTTTCTTAGACTAGCACTTGTTGTTTTTAGGCTAATTCTTTTATTAGGTTTGGTCTTTTTGTTTTTGGATGGCCCTTGATACTTTTTTTTATGTATTTACTTTTGTTTCTATTGTTATAATGATGTATATGCTCCCTTTTGAGTACATTCTTGAGTTATATATATGTTGTATCATTGTTTTTATGTATATTGCATGTACTTCTCTATTTTTTTCTTTCTCATAGTTTGCTTCCTACATGATCAATGTCCCATTTCACTTTAATGGATTGTATAGTCATATCATTATCTGGGTGCTATTTGTTCCTTTCTCTCCCACTTTTTGGTTTCTTTTCTTATATGCTTTCTAAACATTAGGGACTAATGTTTAACTTAAGTGTAGGGAAGGGATACATGCCTCTTACATTTGCTTTATTTGTCCTTTAGCAATTCATTTTATCATATCTTTCAAGGTAATCTATAACTTTGGAAAAAAGTATTTCTAATTTTTTTCCTAATTTTTTACCATTTTTCTTTTTGAATTTGATTCTTTTGACAATTTAAGATTTTATCCTATTAATTTTGATAGTTGATGATCAATTGATATCAAATTATTTCATGGTTTTGATGATTAATTCCTTATGATCATTATGACATTCCATTTTTTTAATTGAATATTTTCCAAGAAAATAGTTACATCTTTTATGCATATACACAATCCTTATTTAAAAAGCAAAGTAAAGTGCAAAAGAAAGTGTTAAAAATTTTAAGTGAGAAATTATTTCATTAACTATGTTGGCTTCAAACCAATTGGTTAAAGTGTATGAGTGGTGTTAGTTTCAAGTTGATGTCAGGAAATTTAATTAAATTGCCTAGGATGTTCACAGAAAAATGTTCATCTTCGAGTAATAAGATTAATTGATCTCTCAACCAAGCCAAGCTCATATTGATCTATTTAATTTTTAATGTCTAATGTCTAATTAAGGAGTGATGTTGAATTGCTTAAGGTGATAATACTTTTTGTTTGGTTCATATTCATTTTTCAATTGGAATTGAATTATGAAAGTAGGATAAATTGTAAGAAGCATGAAATTATTTTGCGACTTGATTTCATAAATTATTTGTATAACCTCTTACTTTGTCATATGGAATGAAGGATAGAGGAAATTTGTTCAATGATGTTGATGGATGAATTGAAGTAAGTTTCCATGCTTATAAATTATTTTGAAATTAACGGTTAATGAATTGGCTTAGAGATAAGCAAAATCTAAGTGTGGGGGAATTGATAGCTTTGGAATTTAATGCATTTTCATATCTATTTCATCCCAATTTTATGTAAAATTACTTCCAATTGGTGTTTAAGAGTTGAATTATGTATTTAAATGCTTAAATAAAGATGGAATCCAATTCTCCAAGAAAATTCGAGAAAATTCTAAAATGAATATGGTTTTTAGACTAAAATGGCAGTAGTAGAAAGCTCACCGTTGTGCTCAGCAGACCATCGCTTTACTCTCAAAGCGAAGGGCTAAAATAACGGTTTAAAACACCATTATACTCCTTTTAAGCACTGTTGTGGTATCTATCAATGGATATCTAGCTGAATGTCCCACTCCATTGGATGAAACTTGTGCAAGTTGATTGCCACTTATAGCAGACATATATATTAAGAGATGGAAGCCAAAAACAACAGATTTACAAAGGGAAAACATAAAATTGAAAGATAAAATCAAATTTTTCTTGTTTTAGGGTTTTTTTTCTTTTGTTCTTCACCATTTTACACTTTTATTTGCATATCTGAGTTTGTAGTTGGTGTTTGTTGAAGCTCATACACAACACATGATTCAAGATTGTAAATGTGTTTAGAGCATGGTTATGGTGCATTCTAGCCTGTTTCATATATTAATTCCATCTTTTATTATCATTTGTTCAAGAACATATTAAATACTTTAAGAATGATTTGTTTCTCGATTCAAATGAGTGGCTAATTATATTTCTGGTTGGGAAATATCTCTAAAATGATCAGAACATGTGCTAAATATGATTCCATGGATGATTAGGATATGTTCTTTGCGTTTTGATAAGATTAATGCATGTTTTACACTAAACATGAAAGATAAAGTTAAGAAATAAGTTAAGATCCGAGAAATCTACTTAATTTGTTGAACAAATCTTTAAGAAACCGGAGTTAAGTCATTGAATAACCAAAATTTAATTTATCTTGAGGGTTATAATCTAAAAATTTATTTTTTCAATTAATCTTCTTAATTTTAAAGCCTAATGATTAAGATTATGACATAACCAACCTCGAACTTAAGTGTTTAGAGAATAAGCTTTATCTTAACAATAGCAGTGCTTAGATTGAGTGAAGTGATCCTAGAACAATCTCCGAATCCACTTTTAATCCATATTTATCATTGAAGAGCATTTGCTAACCTATTTTATCTAATTAGACAAGCCTTTTATTAACTAAGTTATTTTGTATAAATTGGTAGCTTTACATTTAATTAGTAATCTTAGTTTTTAATTTCATTTTCACTTGAATCTCTAGATAATTGTGATCTACATTGGGCCTAGTACTTGTAATTTAGCTTAGATCCCTGTGGGAATGGTACTTGGATCTTAAATACATCCAATATTACTTGTGACTGGTGCACTTTCGATCAGTGTTTTTTTAAAATTCCATTTGAGAAAAGTGTGCTCGAAGAACATATTTTTGAGTTATTTTGAGTTAATTGGCCTTCATAAAAAATTAACAACCAAGTACATATGATGTGTTTGTAAGATGATAAGGATGAAACTTTAGTCAAAGAGGAATTTGAATAGGTTAAAAAAGAGGAAGCTATTAAAGATTGAGAGGCTGAAGAAGTAAAGATTTTAAGGAAGAATGATAAAGAAGAGAAGAAGAAGCAACAATTAAGGGAGTATAAGCTATAAATTCCATATCTAAGCAAGCTTTACATAGACATTTGAAAGGAGAATATAGATAAATATCTAAACCTAATTAAGAATTCATATGTTAATATGCCTCTTATGTAATCTATTTTGTATGAACCAAACTATGTGAAGTTTGTGAGGGATCTCTATTGACCCTATCTGGCACATAAGAGGGGGTGAATTAGGTTCTTAAAAATTTCTTGTATATTATTAAACCTAAGCCTTTCACAAATTTTATTGAAACGCTAAAGCTAAAAACTTCTAAGTCAGTGGAATTAAATAATAAATCAAAAATATATAATAAATGCATACAAATAAAAAATAAAGGGAAGAAGAGACTCAATCGATTTATTCTTGTCAAAACAGTCCACTTGCCCTACATCTAATCTCCAACACCACTGTTGAGATTTTGATCTTATTGCCACAAACAAGATTATAGAATACTCAATACACTACTTTTTCAAGGCTCAAGAATAACCTTTCACTCTTCCTTTTCTAAGGCTTAGGAATAAACTCAAAACACTCCTTTTTAAGGCTAAAGAATATACTATCACTCCCTTTTCTAAGGCTGAAGGTTAACCTCTTAATGCACTTCTTTTTCCAAGCTAAAAAATAACCCTTACAATAATTTTCTCTCAAAATACCCATCCACAACATAACTAAAAGCTTATATACACTTAAGAACACTCAATAATAATATATAAACACTTTCTATGTTTCTTAGATAAATAAACAAAACAAAAAACATCTGTTTATACTCTTACAAGGTTATATAGCTATTACTCCAATGTTCTTCTCATTTAATAATATATCTGTTGTAAATATGCCCGTTACAAAGTTACTGTAGGTGTATTCTTCATGTTCGGTCGACCAATAGGCATCATTCAGTCGACTGATCTTCAAAAATTGTTTATACGATCGATTGGTTCTAAAGTTCGATAAACTGATCTTCTTTTGGTTAGTCGGTGCTCTCTTCAGCAAGTGTATTCGGTCAATCGATATATCTTCAGTCGATCGACCTCTTTTGAGTCAGCACAACTTAGGCCCAAACTCAGGACAATCAAACCAAACTTAACCCAATTCAATATAAACAAAACAATACCAATCAAATCTTAACACATTTTACACAATTATACAAACTTAACATAATTAATTCATCCAATTTACCAAATAAACAATAATACCAACTTATTTGTTTATTCAAACTTTAATTAAAAAATTTATTTCATGACTTACATAAGTCATACACATTTCACCGAATTACCAATTTAATTACTTATTCATTACATACACTCTAAATGCTATACAAGCATAAAAAACTCTACAATAAATTCTACCAACATATTAGTAGAAACACTTTGTCATCATCAAAACAAAGGTGGAACCAACCATTGATTCCACAATCTTCTTATGAATAGAGGGCAAGCAACTCTTCAAGGATGACTACAAATAAGGAATATGCATTGGTGTTTGTGTGAAAGCTACCATAGAAGTTGAAAGATTCAGGGAGTTTTCCGATCCTTTATACCATTAATAGCATACATTCAAGAGAAATGTTACTTGACTTAGGTTCTAGAATTAATGTTATGTCATATAACATATTTCATAAGTTAGAACTAGAGATTATAAAGCCTATTAAGATGAAAATTTAGTTAGTAGATAGATTTTTCAAATATCTTAGGGGTATTGCTTAACATGTTCTTGTAAAAGTTGATAAACTTAATGACTCTAATCAATTTCTTAATGTTAGTTATATAGAATGAGGATGAATCCATTTGATTCTAGGTAGGCCATTTTTAGCAAATTAAAAGGCTTTAATTGATGTTTTAGAAAAGAAATGAACTCTTTGGATAAAAAATGAAGCCATTACTTTCTCTATTTTTAAAATAATCAAGTCATCTCTCAATGAAAGACAATGTTCATTTTCTTGGAAAACATCTAATGACAAAACTTTGAGTATTATGCATGCTAATGCTAAACATGATCCATTGGAGTTCGTACTAATAATGATCCATGATAGTTGTGTTTTAGGATAAGTTTTTAAAATTTTTTAGTGTGTGATTTTGCATGTTTAAGTTAAAATTGATATATTTATGACTTAGTTTGTTGTTTTTTTGTTGTTATTATTTATGATTATGTGTTTTGAGTTTTTAGTGAAGATGTTTTGCAAGAATTGTATCTCATTATTGTGTATGATTAATGTTTTTCAATTGGGATGGAAAGAGGGAAAAATAAAATAAGGAGAAGAGAGAATATTGAAAAGCAAGAAGGCATCGATCGTGGCTTAATGGTCCTGAGACCTACCCAAGAAACACTATATATGTGGCATTTTGGGTGTTTTTTCATTTAAAAGGGTTAAAAATCCTAGATGCCATCATTCCAATAATTTGGTGCTTTCCCTAAGAGGCCAAACAAATCGAGTTAGAGGCTTTCTAAGGGAATCAATCAAAATCAACATCCAATACCATGCACGAACATCTCACTTGGAGAATTTCAAGTACAAAAGGAGTGCAGAGAAAAGTGGCACCTTTACTATTTTCTATTTCATTTTCTCTTAACTATCTTCTTGTATGGATGATATAAGGAGAAGAGAATATTGAAAAGTAAGAAGGCCTCAATCATGGCTTAATGTTCCTAAGACCTACCTAAGAAACACTAGATATGGGGGGTTTAGGTGTTTTGTCATTTAAAAGGGATAAAAATCCTAGATTCCATCATTCCAATCATTAGGAACTTTCCCTAAGAGGCCAAACAAATAGAGTTGGAGGCTTTCAAAGGGAATCAACTAGAATCAACATCCACTTCCAAGCAAGAACATCTCACTTAAAGCATTTTCAGTACAAAAGGAGTGCAGAGAAGAGTGGCACCTTTACTATTTTCTATTTCATATTCTCTTTAACTATCGTCTTATATGGATATTATGTTAGTTGAGAGATTTATTGGCATTATAAGTGGCTAAACATATCATAGGGATTTTTTTGAACTATTTTGTAGAACTCAAATTGTTGATTTAATGAATGAATGTTTATGATGTTTGTTATGCTTAAACCATGCAACAATTTGACAAACTGCGTTGGGTAATTTGTCTTAGGTTATAAAATGAGAGTTGGCACCTAATAGACTTACAAATACAAGATTGATTAATTGATTAGAGAGAGATCATGATTAATTAATTGATTGCCTCTAGAATTACGTCATTATTAGCTAGATTTTTATGACAATTTTTATAGATTAAGAGATTGCAAGACCAATGCTATTTACATTGGCTAGTGAAAATTAATTACATATTGAGAGAGGGTGACTAAAACATTAGAATATCTTAGGATAAACATAATTAAACCAATAAGATAAGAGGGACACAAAATAGGGATAAAAGTGATTCATGATCTTTAATCTTGAATTCAAAAGCTCCTATGCATTGCCTTTTTAATTGTTCAAAACGAGTATGTTCTACTTTAGTTATTTTTCAGTATTTTTTGTTTAAAATTATGACATAGAAAAAATTTAGCTTTAATCGAGTGGTGATTAAACATAATTTTTGTGGTTTGATATCCGTTTATACCATAAGTTTTGAACCTTGCACTTGCAGTATTACTATAAAACAAGTTAGTGTTTGCATTAGCGAATCAACAAGATTAAGGCATAAACATCATGAAGTAAAGAAGATGACCACCCTTAAATTAAAGGAGCTTGTTGAATGGAGAAAGGAAGACAAAAAGGATGGAAAAAAACTCTAACGTGAAGGACTAGAAGAAAATGTGTGCTTAGAATAAGAAAATTGAAAATTGAAATGAGATCATTGAGCTTACGATGTTAAACAAGTATTTATTAGGAGGCAACCCAATGTTAATATTTTGTACGATTTGGTTTTATTTTTTCTTAATTTCATATTTGTACTAATTTATCAATCTTATTTTAACATTTTGTGAGCATATATTTAACTATGTTTTTTAGGACACGGATACAAGCTTTGATTCTCTTCTCCCCTAATCATTGAAATTACATATGATGGAATATGACTCTCTAATAAGCATGCCTAAAATTGCACTTAAATCTTTAGAGGAGCAATGTTTTCTTTTTCTTTCTACACTTGCTTTACTTTATTTTACTTTCAAAATTTAAATTGAGGATCATTTAACTTAAGTGTTGAGGGGAAGATGAACATGTCATGTTATTTACCATAAAAACACTTGAATTATTGGGATTTTAAGGCTAACTGTTTTGATATTTCATCTTAAGATCATTTTGATGATTATTTTATTGTTAATTATAATATTATAATTCAATTGTTGTTTTTGATTTGGTGAACATTAATCAACTTTAGATTAAGTTCAAAACCCTAACTTTTTTCCTTTTAATTTTTAGTGAATTTCATGTGTTGGTGACCCTTTTATATGATATTAGGTTTCTAAGTGTTAAACCAACTCTACTAATGTGGTTGTTCAAGTTTGACATGTTGAGATAGGTTTGGTATAAACAAGTAACGAAGATGTATGTTAGAGCTGTAGAGCTAGATAACATGATTTGAAGCTGAAGATTGAGAAACATGGTAAGGAGCTTACATTAAAGTATTAGAGCTCTGGTTAAAGTATGTAAAGAAGGATGAAGACCATATTGATGGAAAGGCGAGCTTTAAATCAAGATGGTAGATGGAAAATATAGGATAGTTAAATTGATAGGATGTTTATGTAAGTTTATTGTACATTCCTTCTTTGGACTTATCATAGTTTTGGAAGGGCTTACATGATAGATATTGCATTCATGATTAATTTCCTGCATATAAGATGCATAATCAAGAGGTTTCATGTGTGATTGGTATGTGAAAATCCTCTTGATACATGAATAAATGTTTGTTTGTGATTATATGTCATTAGGTTAACCTAAGTTAGTGATTATGTTATGAGATTTGAAAATTGGTAATACTTTGATCTTGATTAAATTAATGTATTAAATGAAGCATTAAGGAAATGTGTGAATTTAGGTATTGTGTATGATTGTAACTATGAAAAGATGAAGTTAAAATTGGAAAGAAAAATTATTCAAGAAAATTGGTAAAATGGATGAATATGATTATGTTAAGTTGTGTGATTATGACAAATTAAGTAATTGAGAGTTAAGAAGTGTATGGTAATGTTTAGATTTATTTGGAATGTGTTAAGGTGTATATGAGTGAGTTAGAAATCGAATAGGATTTTAAAGTGTTTTTTTGGAAGCATAACAACATTTCACCTAGTGATAAATGTCGCTACTATGCTACCTACGTTAAAGTAAAACATTAACAAATAGAATATAAAAGCATAGTTTTTTTATTATTTTAGCAATTGTTATATTTTAGAATTAATGTATAACAACAACTTTTTAAGAAGAAATAGGTTTAATGCATTAAAACATTGCAAAACAGTAAAAAAATCTTGTTTGCATCCAAGAATTTTATAAAACATTCATATTAAGAGATTAAGTTTTTGTAAACTTACTTGTGAGTTTTTGATGAAGTTCTGTACTTGTGTTTATGTAAGTGTTGAGAAGTTTATGAGTTTATGTGTCACACTTTCATTCTTAACATATGTGTTAGCCCTTAAACACCTTGAAGAGTCAAAAAGTGACAAATATTAGAAGGTTTTTTTTTATGAGAAAAGTGAAATAGAGAAGTGTTTGTTGTGATAAGTGAATTTTATTGAGTGAATAATATTAAGAGTGATGTTCATAAAGTGGTTATCCTTGAGACATTAAAAAGGAAAGTTTTATGAGAAAGGTTATTTTTATGCTTTAGAAAAAGAAGAGTGAGGGTTTATTCTTTGGCCTGAGGAAAAAGAAGAGTGAAAGGCCATCTTTAAGCTATATAAAGGAAATTTATGTTACTAACAATGTATTTGTTTAGGGGGAAGTGGACATAAGAGAAAGAAGCGTTTACTAATTATTATAAATCATTTAGGTTCTCTCTTCCTATACTTTTTTAATTTCATGTAATTTATACAATTGATTATATTTTTTTATATAATTGTTTAATCACTTATACTCACTTTAACATTATTTAATTAGCTTCCGTAATTTGTTTAATGAATTTGGTAAAGTAGGAATTAAGTTATAAAATCCATTAAGTTTCTACATTAAATAAATTAGATAACTTATGATTCATTAACTTTGAAGAAAAATTTTAAAGCCCCTAATTCAACCTCACTTAGTTCCCTAAGGAC
>JAOXYD010201065.1:0-22055 GCA_028565735.1 Pinacopodium congolense
CAAACAACCTGAAAAACTCAAATTACAAAAGAAAGAAATGAAAAACAACCTAAGACTACTTTGATCTAAATACTAAGATATTTTGATCCTAAAACTGATGCTTAAAACGTCTGGGAGAGGTCCTTTTATATAAGGATTGAACAGCTGCAAGTGGAGGAAGAAGACAAGTTGTAAATGTTGAAGATTTAGGTCAAAATGGCTATTGCACGTTCATTAACAGCATCTCACTGTCCATTAACGACACCCTGTTTATCAATAACGGCACCTTGTTTAACCATTAACATGACCCTGGTAAGGTGCCGTTGATGAGCAACATGACCCTGGCAGGGGGCTGTTGATGGTTGACTTTTTAGTTGACTTTTGATAAAACTTCTATCTTTTTACTCCAATCTTCATATTTAAGCTCCTTCATACAAAGTAAACATAATAACACATAAATGGAACATTTAAGCACTAAAATATGGTTAATTAACATCAAATAACATCCAAAAATACTATAAATTTAACCTCTAACAGAATGCAACAAAGGATTTGAAAACACCCTTAAATATTTTCTTTTAACTCACCATATTTATCCCAACTTCTCTAACCATCAAAAACTTCTTCAATAACCATGAAAACATGTATTTATAGTCTTAGTATCTTCAAAATGTTGATTCTAACTCAAATTAGACATTACTCATAGTCATAAATCCATTATATAAATGCTAGCTATAAGAAACACAAACTACCTATTATTGATCAATAAGTTGGGCACATTGATTGACTTATGTGCAACACTATTGACCAAGATATCGATTAATAACATACTATAAATTTAAAATGTAAAAATTTTAGTATTTTAACATATATTGATCAACCACTCAATCATATTGTTTGACCAATATATTTTATTTAGTGACACAATACAAACTCACTATATAAAAATTTTTAATTTTACCGAGACACGAGTTGACCAGTTCCTTATACTAATTGACTAGCATTCACTAAAGCCTTACATTGGTCATCCAGTAGACTAAATTGGTCGAGTAATGCACCTAAAAAATTTTCAAATATTTTCCTAAGTTTTCAACTTTTTAAAACCCATTCTTTTGATAAATACTTGACTTGACTGGAAAATATTTTAAAAACAATTTCCAAAAGTATTTTAATGATTAAAACATTTTTCTTTGAAAACAAAAACTTACTTAGTCTTAACCTTTGAAAACATTTATGCATTACCCAAACAATATGCATTATTTAAAATAATAAATAAAGCACATGTGTGAAGGGCCCTTAATTAACCTATTAAACTTAGTATTAATTCCATCCTTTAATTGAAAACTTGATATTCACTTGAATTGAAAATGTGCTCCACTTTCTCATTTTCTTCATCCTTTAACCTCCTCCTTCTGTTGAACTTGATCTTTTCACATAATATCTTATTAATATCACCAAGGATTAAAAAAAAACATTAGTAGTATTATGTTTAGTTGTCATTAAAACTATAGGTTAAAACCTCACTTGGTCTAACATTATCCCCCTTGTTTGATGATGATAAAATATGTAATATTGGAGAAAATAAATATCATTGAATAAGTTTGAATGCCAACCCTTTGTTTATGCATTATAAAATGATCATATTTTAATATCATCATTGTCTTCCCCATTTTTGTAATCATTAAAAAGAAATATGCACAAAGGATTATACAAGATATTTTCAAATAGATACTAGATTAAACTGAATTCTCATTAATCATGCCTAATTCTCTTCTAATCAAGTAAAACCTATTCTCTTTAATTAATGCATCATAAAATGACCATGTTTCAATATCACCATTCTTTTCCATTTTTTCAATATTAAAAATAGTATATCATATATAAATATATAAACATCAAAGGGAAAAATAAATAACTTCCCTTCCTATTTTCAAAAATTCTATCATATGAGTAAAGAGTACATAAAAATTATTTGAAAAATCAAATAGAAAATTTCTAATTCTCATGTATTGATTTCAAAGATCGATCTATCTTTCTCCCCTTAGGTACATGCATTAATGCTTTCTTCTCAAAATATGTGTTCCAAGTCATTGTTCTCAAATATTATCAATATTAAATCAAATGTGTATCTTCTTTATTTACCACCCATGTTAACATCATTTTTCTTCCTTATTTGGTTCGATAGTATTCTTGCTTAATTCATGTAAGGGCTCTTGGTAATTTTTCTTTTCAGTTTAATTATTAAAGGTACTATTATTAAGTCATCATTTGATACTGATGGGAGATGATAACAATCGATTCTATTCATTGACGCCCTTTAATATTGATCTATATGACAAAAAAATCAATGTATTTTAGATACTCATAAATTTGGGTCTTTGGAATTAATTCTTAAGCTTTTTTCAACCCATATTCTTAAAGGTTTATCTAACAACCTTTGTTTCGAAAAAAAATTTTAATATGCCATAATCTCCAAACAAAACAACATGTTATATGTGTATTATGTGTATTCTTAGATCTTCTTTTATAAAGATTATATGCTCTTTTGGCATAGTAGTAAGACTTTGGTGTGTATAAAGTAAATTCCTTTGGTTGTGAGTATATGTTGTACTATTTTGTTTAAAATGATTCTTAAATGCATGAAAGTGAGATTATGAGTTTGAGTAGGAGTCATGCCTATTCTTACCTTACTGATTTTGAACTCTAGGTCTGGATCTAGGATCATACATGAATGCATTAAACTTTCTCCTTGCTTAGGACCTAAAGGATGATGGATGATCATATGAGTTTTTTTAATAAATTTAAAAGATGCAATATATATGTGATGGTTTGGGGATAGGTTCGTCATGCAAATTCTTTCCTTTTATAAAAATTATTTTGGCATTATATGGTGTACTCCCATAAGTAAAATCAATTCCATGCTCTCTTTTGAAATCTTCATGTATTCTATAACTTTTTACTTCCTTGAGTGAATTTTGATAGCGATTCTTTGAGAGCAATTATCTCCTTTTTCAATATCTTATTTTTATCCAACAGATCATACTCACAATCATTAATAACCATACTATTAGAATCTACCATGCTCTGCACGTCATATCTTCTCATTTTCAATCATGCATATATCTAAAAGCTTTAAGGCCTCTTTATAGTTGGAAGATACTTTATAATTATTAGATTGATTAGAAGGGTACCTCATCATCATCACTGGCCATAAAATACATGTGAGTTATTTCTTTTTCCAAGTGGTCACTCTAACTCACTTATATCATATTTAGAGACCTTAAACATTGCACCTCTTCTTATTGGAGCCACTTTTTTTTAATGCAATTCATTCATTTGTATTTCATAAGTAAGGAGTGATCTAACCAACTCTTCCAATGGTAAGGTGCTTAAATTTTTGGCTTCTTAAATGGCTATCACTTTTAGATCCCATAAGTTTGATAAATATGTATGTAATTCTCTCACCAATTCAAGATTAGTATAAG
Source organism: Pinacopodium congolense (assembly GCA_028565735.1). Taxonomy (NCBI): domain Eukaryota; kingdom Viridiplantae; phylum Streptophyta; class Magnoliopsida; order Malpighiales; family Erythroxylaceae; genus Pinacopodium; species Pinacopodium congolense. The sequence goes on from JAOXYD010201065.1 coordinate 3,465, forward strand.
TATTATCAAAACATTTAAGAGAATTAATAATATAAATGAAAAGAGTGTACATATTAGAAATTGATTCATTATGACTCATTTGAAACAATTTATATGATGCACAAGCATGCTCACTTTGTTCTCTTTACTTTAATCTCTATTTTATCTACAATTTTTTTTCTTAGGATGTAAGAATCATTCTCCACAATTCTATAATTGCCACCTTTAAAGAAAGGGGTTTTATCTTTACATTGGCTATCTTGGTTAAAAAGAACAACAAATTATGACATAATGATATTTAGTTATAATTTTGTTAGAAAAATTAGCAATTTATGAGCCCTAATTTTGATATTAATTGAATACTAATGGCACCTAAGAAGAGAAGACGGATGAATTGGGTGTTATCAAGTTACTAAAGCTTTTATTACTTTAAAAGTAACCTTATGAATATTCTAATGTAATTATAATGATATCACCGTATTTCAATGTCAATTATACAAATAAGCATGAAACAAAGAGTATAGGAAAGAGAAAATAAAAACCTATTTATTGTCTTTCATAAAGAAAAATCTCTATACAACTAATCTTCTTTAAAGTTAAAGAGAAACCACGTACAATGTTTCTTCCAAAATAAAGATCAACCTTTAGAATCTTCTTTCAATTGGTAAAGAGGAATAACCCAAATCATCCAAATACCAGGTGGAGAGAATATACAAATGAAGATATCTTGCTTACTTAGAACATTGATTAAGGGCTAAAAAAACTCATTATATATTAATAAATGCAACAAAGGTTGCAAACACACTATTAAATGTACTTTTTCAACTCTTTATATTCATCCCAACTTCTCTACTATAAAAAACATCTTTAAAAACCATATATGTAGCCTTGGTGCCCTTAAAATGTTTTCTAACTCAAACTAGACATTGCTTATGCTAAAAAATTCATAACGTAAAAATACTAGATATTAGAAATATAAACAAGATGTTGTTAGTCAACCAATGTGGCACGTTGATATATGGATCAGTGATGTATTATGACTCATTGTGTAAAAATTTCAACATTTTAACATAAATTGATCGACCCATTTACTATATGGGTTAAGTAATATGCCTTATTGGTTAAATAATGTATCAACCAATGTCATAATATAAACTTATTGTATAAAATTTTTCAACTTGTTGAAATACTAGTTGACCAGTCCCTTATACTGGTTGACCATCATGCACTAAATCTTTACAATGGTCAACAGGCAAACTAGATTGATTAACTAATGCATTTAGAAATATTTTAACTTTTTTAACCTTTAAAAACCCATTCTTTTAGTAAGTATTTGACCTAACAGTATTTTAAAATTTTTCTAAAAATATTTTAATGAATAAGAAATTTTCATTAAAAACAAAATCTTATTTAATCTTAACCTTTGAAGACATTTATGCATTATCCCAAAAAATGCATTATTCAAAACAATATATGATTAAAGTAATACTTAAAATATAAATTACATTAATAAACCTATAAAATCTTAGCTTCCTTAGTCTTGATTCATCCTTTATTTGAAAACTTGATGTTCACTTAAATTGAAAATGTGCTCCACTTTCCCATTTTCTTCATCCCAAACTATATCCTTCTATTGAATTTGAACTTTCACATATTAATTTATCACCTAGTGTTAATTGTTGGTCGATTATTAATCTTAATCTAGACCAGAAGCAAGCGTACCTAATCAACAATTAGTAATAAACGGCGAATATCAAGTATGATTCCTTAAGGATCTAGTCATGAGTACTAGGTCACCTAGTGTTTAATTATCTGACAATTCCAAGTGATGAATTAAAAAAAACTAAAGATAAAATGAAAATAGATAACTATGATCAATCTAAATACTGATTAGTGAAATAGGATTCTCCCAATAATAAAAAATTGTTAAGGCTTTAAATTTTAATGGGTTAATCAACTAAAGGAGTTAAATTTTGGATAAATCTAGCACAAACTTCAATTAAATAAGATACTACCAATGGTTATAGAAATATCTTTTCTATTCTTAAATTAGTTTATTTACTTGGTCTATAAACAAATTGGAATAAAATATATAAAATTCAAGAAACTTAGACATAAGATCTTTAGATCTAAGAGCCCTCATAAAAGATTCTAGAGTTTGGTTATCTTTTAGATTCAATTATGTTACTTAATTAATTTTCTAAAAATTAAGAGCCAATAATCATGGATCTTTTAATTACCTATTAATCTTACTTAGGTGAATAGTCTAAGATAGATAATTTAAGAACTTATTGATAAAATATTCCAACTAATTATGTATAGCCCATTTACTTTCCTAACCCTAGCTAAAATGGTTTAAACACACATGGTCATCAATTAAAACAAATATATAATAAGAAAACACATATTCATTTATTGAAAAATAAAATCTAAAGTTAATATAAATGAAAAAGAAAGAGTTGAATGAAAGTACTATCTATCTCTGCTAAATCTTCACTCTTCTCTTCAGTTGAATGATCCTTTGAATCATGAATCACTGATACAATGATAAAATGAATGAAAGAAAACTTAAAACCTAATATAGACTCTTCCCTTTTCCTCTTTTAAATTCCTCATATCATTTTTAGGTGGCTAGTAGGGTTTTAGAGCCTTAAATCATATTGAAAGTGTAGTTTGGTCTTATTTCCATATAAACTCCGTTTATGTTTCAAATTTTCGTACAAATAATGGTCGTCATATTTGAGGAGCAGCAGCATCATTTTGGGTTACCATTGACATTCTGTCTTTAATCTAGTGAAGAATGGTAGTATATAAAGAGTAAAAATATGATGTGTCGAATCACCATTGTTTTTTTTTTGACGTTTTTCATACACACATCGATGCTACACGATGAGAATAACAACTTTATTATGGACTGCAGTTATGCTTTTATTCAATTTTACTAAAAAATCATCCTTTTTTATCCACTTGAATCCAAAATTAAAACTAACCTTGAAATTGAACAAAAAGAGCTAATAAGTAGCATAAATTTAAAGTTTTAATAGCAAAAAAATATCAAAAAATATCCCCTAAAATCTAGTTTACTCCTTAATACTAATACCACTAAGGATAAAAGAAATTAGTAGAAACATGTTTTATTATCATCAAAACTATATGGTAGAATATCACATAGTCTAACAAATGTGTTTTATCATCATCAAAACTATGGGTTAGGAACTTACTCAGTTCCAACAATCTTTTCCTTTTGAATGATAAAAAAAATTTGGTAATATTGAAGAAAATAGATAACATTTAATAAACTGTCCCTATGTCAAAGAAGTGTGAATGCACACTTTTTTACTTCATGCTTCATTGATTTCTAATAATCAAGTTCGATATCATCATTCTCTTTGGCTTTTTGTCCACATTAAAAAAGGTATATGGGCAAGTTTTATTCAAAGTGTTTTTGAAATAAATGAATTTTAAAAATTTTGATGTGAAATAAATTAATAATTTTAAAATTTTTCATTTACCAATTTAAAATTTTCTACCTTTCTCCCCTTTGTACATGTAGTAATGCTTTCTCCCCTTTATTGGGTTTACATAACAAACATTTCTTCAAAAAGCTGTTTCTATTAATATTCCAATAATCGTTAAAAAAAAGATATCTCATATAAGATGATTTGGAAGTATATAAATCATGTGAGTATGACAAATAAGAATGTTACATAAATGAATTTTTATATGACAAATAAGAATGTAACATATATGCATTTTTAGGTCTTAAGGCTATGTGCGTAATATAATTCTCTCTTTTAAGTTAATCGGGAATTGTTAGCCCTCCTTCTGTGAAGAAAAGTCCTAGCATATTAGTTGATAAATGACATGTTCTTTTTATTAAATTATGGCCCATGAGAAATGGAACATCTAGTATATGTTTTTATAGTTTCTTATGATGATTGTGAGCTTATTTCAAATTATCTTGATGATAGAGGGGACTATATGAGTGAAAAAAAATGTTACATGCTCTTTTTATGTGGCCTTTCATGAAAATTGCACCTTTTTTTCCCTTGTGAACCATATCTTCTATATCTAGATTATGAACCATACATAAACATATGGAATTTTCTTTTGGCTTAGGACTGAGAAGATGATGTATGAACATTGAATTTTTCATGTCTAGATATGCTGATGTGATGACTTAGAAAATGACTTGTCATTATGTATACACTTTCTAGTTATATAAATAGTTTTTTCATTTGATTATGCACTTCTATAAGTGAAACTAATTCCCTACAATTTAGTTTTTCACTCCTTAAAGTAACTAGATGATGGTGGTTAGAATACTTTAATCTCCTTCTTCATTCCTCATTTTTACGCTCGTTATAATTGGTGACACATACTCTTAGATTCTATTATATCATACATTTCACATTTCAATTTCTCATTCTTAACTGTACATACATCAAGAGTTTTTTTTAGCCTTTTATGTTTAAAAGAAATTTTCTTCTTTTTAATGCTTATCATTTATAGGAATTCAAAAAGTTCTTCATGAGACAAATCATCATCATTATAATTAAGATAGTTTGAAGTAGAAAATACCTCATTATTGTTTACCATAAAATAAATTCTTTCGTAGCACTTACCAAATTACTTTTATTATCCAATATGTACTTTGGTGCCTTTTTTTATCTTGTGATCCTCTTTCAACTTCTCACTTCTTTATTTATTTTTAATTATATTTCTTGATCATTAGTGTCATTGTATGTAATTTTAAATATGCACCAAAAATAGTAAGCACTTTCAAAAATTAACACATTATTTAACACATTTCTATCAAATGAATTAAGAAGAACATACAATGCCTTATTATTATATGAATCAAATCTACCATTATTACATCCCACTCATTTTTCTTTACAATATTCCATAATTCAACATATTTTTCCATAAGGAAAATTTTCATTCTAATTTTCCAAAAAAAATAATTATTTCCATTAAAAATAGGGTAATATTAATGTCTTGAGCCTTTTGAAATAAAAACAATATAAATAGAACAATAAAAGAAAAATAATCATTATAAATAATTAATGAACATATCATTCTAAAAGAAATCAAGGATCTAACAAAATTGAATTATTTTAAAAAGTAAAAAGATGTCAAAGCATTAATTTAAGTTATGAGATTCAATATGGTTTCACATTTTAGGGTAAATTAACTTATTGGGAAAAATAATGGTGGCAGGAGAAATATGATCCAATTTAAATGTTTAGGCTATCTCAAAACATCTTAAAATTTTATTTGATGGCATGAAGAATGGAATAAAAGCAGATAACCAAATACATAAATGATAACGGACATTAACATACAAAATAAAAATTTTTCATTAACCATAAACTAAGGACAAGTAAATTGGAGGAGCTAAATTTTTAGAGCATATACACAGTAGAGTAAATTAAACTTAGAGCATATAAAAGAACCTAAAAAAAGTTCAAAGAGTCTAAAAACTAAAACGACAAAAACAAATGATTTTATAAGGCATAACATCGATATATCATATCACCAATAGAAAATAAAAGGTCAAATAAGCGTCATAATGGAGCAAGGGAATATGGAAATAAAACTTAATTAAGAACAAAATGTATCTCTTATAAAACTATCACTTTAACTCTTTGCCCTAATTATGGGAAAATTTTTATAAGTACTAGTGATGTAAGGGGTTACTAGATTATAAATACTTAGTGCACTCAAGTCAGGCATATGGCATTCAAGATTTGTGTTTATGTATATAGATTGTATAATTAAGAGAAATTGTATGAGGAATGTTTTAAATAATCCTCTTGACTCACAAAATTTTTTTAGGGAATAATTTTGATATGTGTGTGTATTAAAGAAGTGTTTTATAATGTTATGATGTGTTTTAGGGTGGTTTGAACATGTTAAAGTGTGTTAAATATTGTTAAACACCATCTTGGTATTGGATTAGTCAACCAGTGATGGTTGACTAGTAAATATAATTGGTTGAGCAAAATGTTATTTTAACACAGACTAGTCGACTAATAGACGAGACTAGTGATCAGTGAATCTTCGACTAGTTATATTAAGAGGTAAATCAGTTTTATATGAGATCTTCTAATGACTAATTTCAATAATAAAAAAATAAAATAAATGAAATTTAAGGAGTAATAATGACTATAAATGACTAATAAACTAAAATGTACCTAAAAATAGGTGTATTAGATGTGTGCTTTGCATCAAGAAGTTTCAAAAAGCATCAAATTAAGTTATGAAAGTATTTGGGTGATTGTTTTGGGCGGTTTTAGTGTTCTTTTTGAAATTTCTTAGTTGATACAATCTTTAATATGTCAATAAGCCCTTTAAATAGTTTGGATTAGTTAACTTGAGATTCTTTTTTAAGTTTATTTTCATGGAAGTATGTTTGTGAAATAAAATTTTAAGGGTTTACCTTGTGTCCATGAAAAAAGAGAAGGGGTTACATAAGGGTTGATCTTTACCTATTGAAGAAGATCTGATTGTAAAATTTCTAACAAAGAGTTGAAGAGTGGACATAGGTAGAGATTATATACCGAATCACTACAAAAATTACTTTATGTCTCTCTTTCCCTTACCTCTATATTTTCTAAACTTTATCTTATTTTAATTTATATTATTATATTATTTATTAAATTAATTATAATTTTGCATTACTTTTAATATGATTGTTTTAATTAGGACTAAGACAAATAAGATTAAAAAAGTAATTTAATACTCGGTAAAGAATAAGATTTTCATATAAAACTTTACCATATCTGATAAACATGATGCATATGATGTTGTGGTGATGATTTAGTTCTGTGATGTATGATACAGATTTGATGTATGAATTATAATGATATACTTTATCTATTAGTTGAAATGTATTGTGTGAAAGAGTATATTCTAATTACCCTTACTAAGTTCACAAGTCACTCTTTACCCACAAAAATTTTCAAGAGATAAGTAGTAGAATTAATCCACAATACACTAGGTACTCAAGTCCAGGCCTCGACATCGTTAGGTGGGATAGCAAAGTCGTAAAGTATTTCCTTGGCTTTTATTATCTTTGTATAGTCATTGAGTGATAGATGTTTCTATTGATTTTTACAATGAATTAATAAAATTATATTATTAACACATTTTGATTTTGATTATTGTATATTTTTGTATGGGATTATTTGACATCAAGTATTGGATATATTAAGATTTATTGGGAATTGAATTTTTAATTACTTAAAGAAATAAAAAAATTTTGTTTTATCTTTAATTAAGGAATTTGAATGTTTTGATTATGATTTAGTGTTATATACTTTGGGAAAATTGTTCTGAATGGGATTATGTAAGTTGTGTGTATAAAAGGAGATGTTACATTATATGGTATCAAAGGAGGTACAGATTCCTAATGACAAATCTAATTTAAATTGAGTAAATAGGAAATTAATAATGTACTTTACGTGGGATGGCTTCACATGATGCAACTACTAGCTTTGAGGAAATTGATACGGAATTAATTACTTTGATTTATGCTCCAAATGCACCTAACTATAGGGGTACAAAAGTAGACTGAATAAGAGCAGGATTGACCTAAGTTTAAGCAAGTGTAAGTGCAATTCTTTAGGTATGGTTTGAGCAGTTGAAATGCCACTACAGGTCATTCAATTTATCTAGATGATGCAGTAGGTAATAACATCAACACCGATGCTTGTAAGTCTTGTAATAGATCACAACTATGAGAGGTTTAGGAAGATAGGCATTGTGGAGTTCAGAGGACCATTATTCTAGAGAAGGTAGAGGCTTGATGAGAGCAAATAAATTTGGTTCTAGATAGATTTTATTACATATTGAAGGAACATCTATAGTATCTCACTTTTTTAATTCAAGGCCATGCATTAACTTGGTGGAAGTCAATAAAGAGATTGTATGAGCTGTGGTAAGCGACTTATGAGGAGTTCTAAAATGAATTTAATGATAATTATACTTCACAAATATATAGGCATGGAAAGAAGATGAAGTCCGTGAACTTAATGCAGATAAATAATATGTTAGTGGTAGATTATAAGATGCAGTATGTAACTATGTCCAAATATTCTAAGGAGACTAATGGCAAACCTTAAAGATTGGTGTTATCATTTTGAGTAAGGATTAAGGACTAAGATTAGGATGGAACTTGGTGTCGTGGCTTCTGATTTCAAGAAATTATTGGAGACTGCACTCAAATGAAGGAAGTTTTGAGTTAGGAATGGACGAGAAAGAAGATAAAGAGTAGACAAAGTGAGTATAGAGAGAGTCAACTCGGTTTAATAAAAGAGGAGGTAATTATTTAGTTTCAATTAGTAGAGGAGATTCACAAAAGAGTAAATCTATTGATAAAGACGGCCATTCTTCCAAATTTAGTATATTAGAAGGATTTAATTCAAGGAGCTACAATTCGATAAGTGTTTCTCTTATTAAATTGGGCAAAAGAGTTTGTTAGAGAATTAGAGGGGTAGATGATTTAGCGCAGTACAGGGTTGTATGACATATGGGAAGCTGTATATTAGACCTTGTCAAAGATTTGAGAGCATAGTGAGGTGTTGTTATGCTTATAGAAGTCAAAAACATTTTCAAAGGGAATTTCCTACTTTGATAAGGGGTTCAAACCTTAGATCAGGGAGTGTTATGCAAAGTTAAAGTCATGTTAGTGATAGTAGTAAAGAAGCTAGGAGAAGTAGAGGTCAAGGTAAAGGTGTTGCATATAGAGGATGTGGATATGGTTAAAATACTGACAAGACATTAACAGCTTTAGGTCAGACAGAGGATAGGTTATATCATCTGACTAGGGAGGAGGCACCAACAACTTATAAGGTGATAACGAATAAGATTTCCTTATTGGGTGTTAAGGCTCATGTTCTAATAAACTAGGTTTTTACTCATTTATAGATTATATCAGAGTTGGCATTTAGAGTTCTAAGGAAGGTTAGTGCTTTAGGATATGATTTGACAAATCTTATGTCTATAGGGGAGTGTATGATAGTGAACAATATAAGAAAAGCAAGCTCAGTAAAGATTAGAGAGGTATTGTTACCAACGGATCTGATTATGATAGATGTATGAGAGTTATATGTGATTTTGGAGAAGGATTGGTTAGCATCAAATCAAGTGGTAATTGATTATTATACTCAAGAGTTATGATTGAGTCTTCTAATCAACCAAATGTAGTGTTCATAGGAGAGCGAAAAGTTTTATCAGTTTACCTTATTTTAGTAATGATAGTAAGAGGGTTTATTATAGAGGTATGTGAGGAATATTTGGTACATGATACAAACTTGAGGGAGATTAGTCCCGATTTAAAGGAGATTCTTATAATGAGAGAGTTTCTAGAGGTGTTTCTAGATAATTTACTAGGTTTCTCCCTTATTATGAAGTTAATTTAATTATTGAGACATTGCCTAAGGTTATATCTATCTCTATTGCACCTTGTAGGGTGACTTCAGTAGAGCTATAAGAGTTAAAAATAAATTAAAAGGAGTTATTAGAAAAGGATTTTGTTAGACTAAGTAATTCACTATAAAGAGCTTTAATTCTATTTATGAAGAAAAAGGATAGGAATATGAGGTTTTGTATTGATTATCGATAGTTAAATAGGGTAACTAGAAGAACAAGTATCCATTATCGAAGATAATTGATTTTTCATATCATTTGAGGTAAGTTGTGATAATTTCCAAGATTTACATGATGTTAATATATTTGTAGTTATGAATAGTTGAGTAGAATATATCCAAGATTTCTTTTCGTACTCAATATAGACATTACAAAATTTTTGTTATGCCATTTAAGTTAACCAGTTCAACAACTAAATTTATGGCTTTGATGAATTTAAATTTTTGGGAGCATTTAGATTAGTTTAAAACTGTGTTCATTGATGATATTATGAAGTATTCTAGGAGTAGGAAAAAGTATGAGCATCATTTGATGATTATGTTGAACAAACTAAAAGAAAAGCAATTATATGGTAAGTTGAGTAAGTGTGAGTTCTGGACATAGCAAGTGGTCTTCTTAGGGAATGTAGTATCTTAAGAGGGTATGATACCTGATCCTACGAAGGTGAAGATAATTATGGAGTAGAAACCACCAAGAAGTTTAATAGAGGTGAGGAGTTTTTGGGACTAACTAAATATTATCAGAGGTTTATGGAGAGTTTCTTGATTATTGTTAGTCCATTATTTAAGTCCTTAAGGAAAGGAGTCTTTTTACTAGTGGACAGAGAGGTGTCAGGAGAGCATTAATAAGTTGAAGAGAAGATTGACATTCGAACTTATTTTGGTGTTACTATCAAGTGGTGAAGATTATTAATTAAATACAAATGCTTTCAGATTAAGTTTGAGATATGTGTTGATGAAGAACTAGAAGGAAATAACATATGCTTCCCATTAGTTGAGATCTTATTAATTGAATTACTTAACTTACGATTTGAAGTCAACATTGGTGATTATTCATGCATTGAAATTTTGAAGATATTATTTGTATGGGGAGATATTCCAAATCCTTAATGATTATAAGAACCTTAACCTAGATTCATGCACTTAAGATTTCAACTCAAAGGGTGTTAAAATCAAGGTAAAAGAGGTGGATATAGCTATTGGAGAATTATGATTGAACTATAGTAGATACCTCGAGCAAGAAAATTTTAAGTACATTAGCCAATTTGGGTGGATATAGTATGGCATTGTTAGTGGAGTTGAGAGCTACAGATTTACAATTAGAGATTGATGGTGTAGTCGAATTATTAGCTACTTTACAGATTTAGTTAAATTTGGAGAATATGATTAGTGAGGCCTTGCGAGCTTCCTATTTGAGGTTGATGTTAGAGAGGATACAGTAAGGTAAGTACCCTAATTTTTTAGTTATATCAAATAGAGTGATAGTGATTAGACAATGAGTATACGTACATGATGTAGATAGGTTACATGAGAATATTCTTAAGGAGGCTTACAATGCACCATATGTGATGCATCTTGGTACAATTTTATTAGAGTTTAAGACCTTATTTTTTATAAGTGATGATGAAAAAGGATGTAGTTGATTATGTGATGAGGCATTTAACCTATTAGTAGTTTAAGATTAAGCATCTGACTCTAGAAGGGAAGTTAAGACTTTTGGCGATACCATTATGAAAGTGAAAGAGAATTGCTATAGATTTTTTGGTATTTTTATTGAGGACTCGATGAAGACATGGTTTAGTTTAGGTTATTATAGATAGGTTGATAAAATTTTCTTATTTCATACTAGTTCAATAGACTGATTCATTTGATAAGTTGGGCAAGTTATATATTGATGAGTTTGCATCCAATCTTAGATGAATTTGTAGTCAGCCTTGGGTACAAAATTGATTTAAGTATATCATTTCACTCTCGGATAGTTAGACCATACTATTTAAACCTTAGATGACATGATGAAGGCATGCATACTAAATTTTAATAGAGATTGAGATACTATTTATCTTTGATGGATTTTCCTATAATAACAGCTACCATTCTACCATTGGTATGGCATCTTTTAAGGCATTATATAATAAGCAATATAGAGATTTAGTATATTGGAATGTTGAGGGTGTTAGACTATTAGAGGGATTGAAGTTGACATAAGAGATTGAAAAGAAAGTTTATGATATAAAAAAGCACTTAAAGGAAGCTTATATTAGGGGGGGAAAAAACTATATAGATCAACACCAACATAAGATGGAATATAAGTTGGACAATATAGTGTTTTTGAGAGTGTCTCCTTAAAATGGAATTAGACAATTTGGTAAGAAAGAGAATTTGAGTTTGAAATACATTGTACCAAATAAGATTATATGACATATTGTGCCATTAGCGTGTAGATTAATCAATTGCATTAGTTTTCCATATATGAATGTGTTCTAAATGAAGGATCCAAGTGTAATTGTTGATGAAGTGCTTACAGTAAAAGTCCCTAAGGAATTATTAAAGAATTTATATGCCTCTTCCTTTAATTCATCTTGAGTTTTGACAATTTCACCATTTTGTTTAACTAATGCAATTTTTTTGTTTATATTCCTCCTAGTCATAATAGCTTTACAGAAGAAACTAGTATTTTATCACACTCCTGCATCCATTAAACCCTTGATCTTTGTTTTAGAAGTGAATTATGATTAGATAAGGAGATATTTTGGGCTATTATAAAGCTCTTTTGAGATTTAAATAATCAGAGCTTAACTTTGTTCATTACCCCAGCTGTGTTGTCCTTGTGCTTATCATTTAAGACCTTAAGTTATTTTTTAATAGCCTCTAGTTTATAGATATATCTAATTTATAGCTTGTGACTAGATGTGACATTCATCTTCTTATTACATCCTAGAACCCTTACATCTTAGTTAATAAATTGTCAAATTTAAAAGGGGCCTTCTTGATACACTTAGCCAGAGTATTTTCTATAATAAGTAGGGAATAATATAAAAAATCCATAAAACTAGCATATCTTCCTAAAAAAGTGGATAGCCAATCCCCATTCATCATTGGTCTATTAAGTTTTTTCCTTATGAAGCATCTTGAGTTTTCCTTATTACTATATGTGTAAAAGTTTCTAAAATATCTAAGTCCACTATTCCTATTTTTTCCATACACTTTGTAAGTTCATTATTGAAATTCCTTGCACAAGCATTACCTTTAACTTCACTGTTATAGAGGTTGTAATTAAAATCCCATAATATCATCCACATAATCTTCATTATATTATTAATGTTTAATAACTTGTCCTACAGATACTATATATGAAAAGCAAAATTGTGGCTTAAATGAAAATCATAACAACCTTTACGTTTACTCGCAGTAGAGTAGCTTCCATATAGATTATTTAATCAGCCTTTCATATTGAACTCTAGCATCCACCCTTTTGGTTTCAAAACCAACTTTCATATTGGTAGTGGTTATAGTTAGTTATAAAATTCTACTTAGCTCCAAAAAAAATCAATTCTTTTGATTTTTCCTTGTTAATTTTTGTTTCTAAAAGGCAAATTATAATCAACTTATTATTTGAGATGAAGTCCTTAGAGGATTTTTGCTTCTTAGGGCAATTGATACCCCTTACATTTTAAGAAATTATTGATATAAGGAGGATGATTGGGATTTTTTTCCCTTGTACTTGGTCCTTCTTCTTGATTTTTTCCACTTCATTATTTTAAACTCCTTTCCCTAATCCTATAACTTCCAACTTATCTTAGACAAGTGAATTGGTAGTTAGGTGACTCTCATCAGCAAGATCTTCACTATGGACTGAGCCATTAGTGGATTATTTCTAATTGATCATGCCTTTAATTACACTTGCATTATTCATTTATATATAAGGCTTTACTAATTGCTAGTTATTGTTAACTACAAGGAGTTGACTTTTCTTATTTGCAGTAGAGCTCTCTATGCAACCATCTTCTTTAGGAATTTTGTATATTGGTATTAAGACTTTTGTTGCCTTAATTTCGCTTGTTAAGTTGTTCCTTCCTTCCTCTCATTTTTGTTTTTTTTATATTCTCAGTTATCACCATATTCTTTTCCTTTGTCGTATTTTCATTTCCCTTTTAAACTGGATACTTGTTTGAATTTCAATTGGCTATTGGATTATCTCCATCTTCTTGGATGCCTACCAATTCATTACAGTCTCCCTTTACAAATCTGCTTTATGTTTCTATCTATTACTTTCTTGGTTGCTTCAAGGTTTTCCACTGGTAAGAGACCAGGATGGAGTTTTTAAAAGAGAGTCATTTTATCATAATCTCAATAATGCAATTGAGTCAAGTAGAATCTTTCCCAATTTTATACTCAATATACTCTTACATATCCTATCCTTTTTCCAAGAGCTATATTTTCGTCCATACATATTATGCTTCTAATGTAGTTAGCTAACATACTCAATCCTTTTATAAACTAGTATTCCAAAAGAACACTATTAAAGTAGATCCAAATTGGCACATTCTTATATTTAATTTTATCTAAGATGATATCTGGCCTCAAGCATTAAAGGAAAATTGGCAAGTTACTCAGGTGCCAAGGATTAACTTGAAGATTTTTTTTGGATCATGTTTTTATCGCAAGATTGAAAAGTCATATTATCCTAATCCATAAAACTTCATTCAATCCCTAAGCTTTCTAGTTTTTGAGAGCCCATCTGTAGACTATTAGGAAGAGGGTGTATTTTTCCAAGAAAGAATCCACAAGTGTTGTCTCCAAAGACTTTGCTACTATGGTAGTAACAATTGGTTATCGTTCTCCCAACGGAGGCTATCAATATTCGAGCGTAGAGTTAGAACTTTCTCTGAGCATTGGTTTCCAACTCATCTAACGTTTATTGATTTCTAGGCCTCTATCCTTCTTTTCTTCTTGGCTTTAAGAAAGTAAACTTGCATCCTCTTATGCATTTTAAAGAGGTAAAAGTACTATTTTCTTCTTGTTATCAATCTCTACAATATTTGCTCTATCTCCTGAAGGATGGCTAGAAAGAGAAGGGGAGATCAAAGGGGGAAAGGGGTCAAAGGAAGTCAAGGTAGTCATTTTTTTCCTAGAGTAGCAAAATTCTAGTTAAAAGCAAACATGTACAAAATACAATTACTAAAGGGAGAAAAGAAAGGGTTCAAGAAAGCTAATCAGATGATGAAGGATAAAACAACCACATAAAAGATTAGCGAAGAGTGAATGAAGAGGAAGGCTAGAAGGGAATGGGACAAGTCTATTAGGAGGGGAAAGGATGAAAAGCCAGTGTCCGACAGATGAAGCATGGTAGATTTAGGTATCTTTAAGGCCAGTAGGGGAAGAGGGTGACCAATCACAATGAAGAGGTCAATTGGACACAAAAAAAGCTAAGAGAAGGAGAGGTACTAAGAAGGGTTGCAATCTAACATCTATGGAGGAAGATGGGAGTCTCTGGAATTTCTTCACCAACCATTTAATGAAAAATATTTCTATTGAGTATTACAATGAATTAGTGAAATTATATCACTGACTCATTTTAAATTTAATTATTAGATATTTTTTATGTGGAATTATTTGACATCAACTATTAGATTTATAAGGAATGGGATTGTGAATATCTTAAAGAAATAAAAGTGGAATTTTTGACTTGTTCAATCTTTAGTTGAGAAGTTCAAATGTTTTGATTATGATTTAAGATTATGTAATTTGGGAAAATTGTTATGAATGGAATTATGTAAGTTATATGTATAAAATGGAGTTTTACATTCACAGACAACATCGATTAATATTAATAAATTATACCATCTCTTATTTCGTTAGAATTATGTTGAATAGATATGATCCTCATACTCTAAAATGTATTAAGAGAGAGAGAGAGAGAGAGAGAGAGAGAAATAAGTTACCTTCAATAAATTACAAACTCTCTCTATATATAAAAAAAAGAAATGATTTAATCCCTACATGTTGGACTTTAATAACAAACTGCATTATAAATTATAATTAAGTCTATAAGAATATGATTTGAGTCACGACTAGACATCAACAAGAAAAATCTACAAATAAGTATCTTTAGAACTACTATACAATTCAAATTGAATATGATCCAATTATTCAATCTGATCCCACTCTTTAAATATTGGCATCATCCCTTATACGGTACATTAATTACTTTGTTCATTAAAAGATCAATTACAAACTATAAATATATATGTGTAAAAAGTGTTAACTTAGGGGATGTTTAATTAGGTTGTAAGTTGTGGTTGTTGTGTTTTTGTATTAGTTGTTATATTTTTTTTTCGATTTTTGTATTGTATTAATGTATTTTTTATTTATATTTTTAAAAATATGAAACTAAAATAAAAAATTAAAGCCCAATTAAATAAAGCCTTAAAAAATTGTTTGGTTTTGTTTTTATTTTATGTTTTTTATTTTTATTTTTCTAAACACAATAATCAATGAAAATAATACACAAAAACAAATAAGAATACATAAAAATTAATGAAAATGTAAAAATTAATAAAAATACATATAAATTAATAAAAATAACTTGCATTAATTTTAAAAATAAAAATAAGAAACTGACTTTAAGAAATCAATAACGTAAATGTGCGCGTGCGTATGTGTATATGACCGTAAAGAATGTTAACCTAAGAAATCAGCAACTTAACGTAACCATCCTATTTGGATAATTGACTAACTTCTCGTGGTGGGGTAAGGGAGGCAGCTAACATGACCGACCAGACGGGTTTTTCTTTGTATTTTTCCTTTTTGTGGGTAAAACACGCTCAGCCATCAATTTTGGGTTGTAAGTTTGAACCATGTTACATCAATCTTTTATGGCTCTGTCATAGCATAGCAGGATATTGACAAAAATCAAATAAATACGATCAACTTTTTCAACTTGGTTAATATTTATTTTATCAATGCCATGAAAAATTAAAGGGTCGTGTTTTGTATCATTGTTAATTGTGATTTTTAATTATAATTTTTATGTATTTATATTAATTTTTAATTTTTATATTATTATTTTTAATTTTTATTTTGTATTAAAATATTATTTTTTAAATTTATATATATATATTTTAATTTTTATATTTTAAAAAATAAAAAACTAAAATTAAAAACGGACCACACCAAACATCCCCTTAATATATCACTTCATGTTATGTTCAGTTTAGCAAAAGCTTAAGAGCTCATTTTCTACTACTGACGACGATTTTCTAACTCCAATTGGAAGATTTTTTTTAATGAAGAAACTCCACTTTTTTTTTTTTTCGACAGAAGAAGAAACTCCATTTTGAAAATTGTTAAATACCAAATAAATCGAGTTTAGCTGATATTAAGTGGAATGAGATGCGTATTTTGAATTGATTTGACATCAAATAAATCAAGTTAATTATTTATTAGCCTGAACCCAAAAAACACTTAAAAGAGTCTGCCGACACATTTATCACCTAACAGTACTCAAAACATTCGCGGTTCCGGAGATTCGCGAGGATCTAGTCTTTTTTTTTTTAATTAATTTTTTATTGTTATATTAATTTTGTATATTTTTTAAAATTTTGTATTATTGTTTTATTTTTATATTATATTAATGTGTTATTATTTTTTATATTTAAAAAAACTAAAAATTAAAACATGAGAAAAAAATCCCAACCGAATAACACCTAAACAAGAATTAGTTCGTCTACGCAATTACGCAAACTTGCCAAACAGTACAATCTTTCACGTACCTCTTACTTTTAATATTCGCAGAGCAAATCTCGTATTGATGTTGCTAACAAAGAAAAGGGAATTTATGAAAAACATGTGTCCATAATCCGAAAAGTTTTTAATCTATATTATAAAAATAGTTCCAAATACTAAAGAAGTTGTCTTTTTCATTATTAGCAGCAGTGACAGAAAGTGATTTTTGGTGAATATAAATATGAATGCAAAATAAAATAAAAGCTTATATTTCTGGTGTTCCTAATTTGTATGTTATGAATTGCTCATTTTATGATTGTTATATGTTGAATCGATTGGGCTCAAGCTGCTGGAGTTGAGATGCAGGGCTGCTTAGTTATGAATTTGATTTTGTTTTTATAAATATAAAAATAATAAAATAACTTATAAGTACAATAGGAACACAAAAAAACAGTAAAAAATTAAAAAATATATACAGAAATTAATAAAAACGTACAAAAATAAAAATAAAAAAAAGAAATAAAAAATTAAACTAAACATGAGCAGGGTCAAGCCTTAGAACAAAGTTTTATTGAATCTGTTGGAACTTGGAAAGTACAGTTGATTTGGGAAACTTTCCACATTCTATGAGAAGATGTGAAATTGGTCATGCATGCATATGGCTAGGGTTTTAACTAATTTCAAGTCAAAGTTGTCAGCGTTGTGCCTAAACACGTGAAATTCAATGCTCTTCTTCTTCTTCTCAGTCGCCAATTTCTTGTTAGTTTCCCCTCAGAAAGATAGTACCATAGACAAGTCAAATGTACCTTTTAAGTCAGTTTGAGGTCCATTGACAAGGCGATATTTTGCGTTTCCCATCCATATCATATCGATTTATCATCCATGTAACAAGTGGGTAGCAATGCTTTAATTGATTCCATAGCCCACTTGGTCTTTTCTTATCGCAGTTTCGCTACTCTATCCAAAGATGAGCGAGCATTACATAACAAAAGAAGGTGACGAAATGAATGCAATATATCAAGTGTTCCAAGTGGATACCATTATCTCTCGAGAATCTCATGTTCGCTGCCAAAATAAATCTTTAATAGGAGATAATCAATATTTTTCTATAAACCTGCTCTATAAAATGGATTGATCGCCAAGATAACATGGATAAGTTAAACATGAGTAACAACTTCTCAACCACAATAATATTAGCTTTTCATCCGTATATACATTAGTTAACATTATTGCCCCCAAAGGCTTGAGGTTGATGACAGCGAGCCTAAGCTATTGGGAGAAACAAAAGTGGTCCACAGATTCGCCGCCAAACAAATTTCTTGACACTGCAGTGCGGTGGTCCTGAGACACGTCTTGTGGGGGACCATAAGCATCGGATATTGCCAACTAGCCTGCTCAAGTTTCCAACCCACCACGGTTGATGAGAAAAAAAAAAAAAAAAAAAAACCTTTTG
>JAOXYD010201076.1:0-22054 GCA_028565735.1 Pinacopodium congolense
ATTTTCTTTTATTTCAACATTTGAAATAACATTTTCATCCCGACTCTCTGTGGTTCGACCCTAGCTCATCATCACTATATAGTTTGGATAGTTGGGAAATTATTATTTGATAGCTTACGACAAGTTCATCATAAGGAAGTTTTTTTAGAAACACGCAACCATAGATCCACACTTTTACTTCTCAAGAAATGTCTCATTCTAACCTTTCAATTCAAATAGTTATTTCCATTAAAATAAGGTGTTCTATCTGTGTTATGACCTTCAAGACTAGAAGAGGAGGCAAAACTATTCATTTGTCATATAAGATCTTTACTCATTAATTCGTTGAAATTAAACCTATGTGAGACCTTGCTCTGATACCAATTATTTGATTTGTTATGGCACTAAGAGGGGGTGAATTAAGGTAAAAAAATTATTATATAAATCTAGTAAATAATGAATGCGAAAGCTTAAGAATTTTTTGCAATTTCACCCAATCAAAAAGAATGTAATAATACAAGTGCGGAAGAATAAAAGAGGAGACAAAGAAGGAGGTACATCGTGATTTATTCTACTTCAGAGCTATCCACTTACTCCTAATCTAGTCCCCAAAACCACTGTTGAGATTTCGTTCTTATTGTACTTCCAACAAGAATACTGTGATTGAAACAATTCCTTTTACAGGTTAAAGGAGAACCTTTCACTCACTTCTTTTTCCTAGGCTTAAGAATAACCTCTCAAGTTCTCACGACAATAATACACCGAAAATTTCCTTAACTTAATTTCACTTGGTGAATAAAAAGAGGCTTTTTAATAGGGCGATGCATAAAAGAAAAATATGTAAAAATCCTTCACACAAAGTCAAAAATCAACAGTAAATAAAAAAAATCACACGAACACTTAATAGAATAATAACCAGAAGACTTCCAAATAATAAACTACAATAAACCTTTTGTAAGACCCTTAAAACTCTAGTGTGTGCTTGCTTTTTCAGTAAAAAAAAGTTTTTCTTTTGTTATCACAACAAAAGAATACTCTATTTATACTTAACCTTTTTTACTTATCAGTTGTACAATGGTATTATATCCGTTTTTTAACGACTAAAACCCAACGTTCCAATGATTACAGATTTTGCCTGTTGTACAATCTCGCGAGACATTTGTTTATCCGTAACATTTGCTATATTTAGTCGATCGATGGTGACGGTTCGATCAACCAATAGACCTTCATCTAGCATTCGGTCGACAGATCTAGCTCATTCGATCAACTGACCTAAAACCAAAACCTGAATGAGATGTTTACAAAAGTTGCATTCTAAGTTTAACATAAATCTTTTCCTAATGTCATATTAATCAGCTTGTACTTTCCAAACATCAATCTCAAATATCAAGAGGAGAAAAGATCAAACAAACAAGCCTTTTGATTATATGCCTATATGCATGTTCTAAGAATGTATGCATGAATGTTCAATTTTTAGGCATCTTAATAAAACACCAAAATAAAACCAAGGTTTACATTAAACATATTTAAGCTTATTTCTTCATGATGTTCTTCATTTCCAACCTTTAAGATTCTTTGACTGATTATCTTGAGTTTTATCCAACCTATCTTTCAAACATACTCAAAAACACAAATATTAACAATATAGTTTATTTTGTCATTACCAAAATAAGGTGAAAATATCCTTGGTTCAATAATCACCATGGCAACTTTGTCTCCCTAGCGACCTGATGCTTGGCTCTCTTACTCCATCTTCTTCTCCTCTTGGCCTCCTAATCTAATTTCACTTGAAAATGCATCAGGTACCAAGACAATTAAGATTAAATTATTTCCCAAAATCAACAGACATCACACCAAACAAATAAAAACCAACAATAACATTAAAATAACATGAAAGTAGGACCTAAACATGTAATTGTTATCCTAAACATACATACTAACACACTAATCCACAATAGAAAAAAAAAACTCTAATGCAAACCTATCACTCTCATGAAGTTATACCATAGAAAAAACTCTAACGTAGACCTATCACTCTAACTAAGTTGTTAAAGAAGGATGTGAGATTTAAGTTAAATGACAAGTGTTTACAAGAATTTAATATTTTGAAGGATAAGTTGACTAATTCTCCAACCATGGTTGCACCTAATTAGGGGTTACCTTTTGAAATCTTATGCAATGTTGGTGACTATATAATAGGAGCAGTACTTGGACAATGTAGGGGCAAACACTTCCAGCCAATCTAGTATACAAGTAAGACATTGACCGATGCACAAGAGAACTACACGACCACTAAAAATGAATTGCTTGCTATTGTATTAACATTCAATAAATTTAGATATTAACTTGTGATGTATAAAGTTATTATGGATACAGATCACTGATAGTATTGAAATATGTTAAGTTTTCATATGCATTTTAATATTATTTCAAACTTATTTTAGTATTTAATTGCTTATTTTGTATTCATATTGAATATACATGAAGATTTCATCATGGAACACAAATATAAGTTGAAAGGAAGAATTTTATACAAGAATTTGAGCAAAATGAGCAAAGAGCTATCATTTTAAGCCATTAATGGTGGTTGACCTACTGATAAATGGCACCATTGATGACTACAAGAACCATCGTTGAAGGATCCTTTAAAGGAGATCCTTCAACAGTGGTTAAAACAGACCACCTTTAATGGAAGACAATTGCCATTGAAGGAGCAAGAAAAGAAAAAAAGAAGGCCAAATTTGACTATTCCTTAACCAAACCTTCCTAAACCTTATTGAGGCACTATAAATAGAGAAAGGAAGAGGAATTCATCAATTTTTAGGCACCATTTAAGGTAGCCTGTTGGGGGTTAAATTTATAGTATTTTTTATTGTTATTTGATGTCAATTTAGCCCTATTTTAGTGCTTAAATGTTCAATTTATGTGTTATTATGTTTATTTTGTATGATAAAGCTTAAAGATGAAGATTGGAGTAAAAAGATAGAAGTTTTGTCAAAAGTCAAACTGAAAGTCAGTCTACAACGGCGGGCTCCTAAGGTGTCGTTGATGATTGATAACGGGCTCCCAAGGTGATGCGATGAACAGTACCCAGGGAAGAGTTAAGTTGTGACTAGTCAAACATATCAGCCTCAAATCTCCAAAATTGTGGCTTGGGCATGCTCTTTTTATCTGCAAGTGCAAGTGCGAGTTGGAAGAGCTATCAAATTATAAAAACAATAACAAAAACAAAAATAAAACATGAGAATTCAAATCTAAAAATTAGAGAGATAGAATTGCTCTTCCTTCTCTTTTAGTTTTTTTCTTGAGTTTCTTAACTTCAATCACTTGTAATTCGAGTTATATTGTGTGTTTTAAGTTGCTATTTGTTGGAGAACATTACTAAGACATCCATTGTTGTTTATAAATCATTATAGGGGGTTTCGAAACTTATTTTAATGTTGTATTTTCTCTGTTTTTTGAATTAATCAAAGATCTTGTTCTTATGATCATATTCTTGAATGTTATTTGATTTTCTTGCAAGATCTTGTGGAATCTGAAGCTGTGTTACTGTCCAGATCATATTGAGGAGTTCAAGACTTGTCCAGGAGCTTTTTAAACTTGTTTTATAACTTCTAAACTAATTATTTCAGCTAATGTATGTTTTGTATGCTTTGATGGTTATGTGTGGTTAAATCCATTTTCTAGCTTAGGATTAGTGTTTTATTATTTTAAGAGAGCTTGAATGGATGTATTAAGGTCTGATTTTGTTTATTGAAGGTCTTAAAGTTCTAATTTTGAGCTGATCACTTAAGATTAGAATGAAAGATAATCTAAGACTTAAGAAATCAACTTAGGTTGTTGGAAATATCAAAAAACAACACAAATCAATCAATGAATGAACAAACTTTGATTATTTGTGAGAGTTAGAGATTTGAGACCTTGAATCTCGAATTCATCTTCTTGAAATTAAAGCCCATTGTCTAGATTTAAAGCATAACCAAACTTTAAACAAAGTTTAACGGAGAAAAGGCATAAGTCTTAACCATAGCTTTGTCTTGAATTTGTGAAGGAACTCTAATCTAGCCTTTAAATTTGTTTAAGCTTAATTAATTCATTAATCACCTAATCCCTAGCTGAATTCCATAATTTGATAATTACAACAATTTTGAAATCATTTTATAATTCAAATTTTCAAGGTTTTAAGTATTGTAGGATAGTTTAGTAATCAATTAATTCAGTATTCTTTAAATAATTATAATCCGATTGACCTAGCACTTACATCATATAAACTTTCTCATATGATCTACACTAAGAGTCTTAAATATACTCCACTTTATTACTTGATTCGACTTGTATGCTTGCAGAAAAGTTAGTTTCGAATTAATTGGTAAACTATGCATTGAAGAACTTGGAATATCAAGTGAGCTAGTTGGTAGAGATGATAAGAAGTGTAAAAGCCCAAGTCTTGTCAAGCATGCATAGCAACCCAAAGGGAGAACCAAGGGAGGAGATGTGCATTAGTTAATCAAAGAGTGAAGAACTATGGTAGAACCCAAAAGCAATAAAGGGAGAGTGGTAAGTTTGTCGTGAACCACCAATTAATAAAATTACCTAACTAACCTAACTAACTATGTAATAGGGCAAGTCAGGGTCGATCCCACAAGGAGCTAGGGTAATTATAGCTCTTCCTAATGTTATGCTAAAAGAAAAAGAAAATAAAAACAACCCCTGGATGTAAAGGACTTAAACTAAAAGAAAAGACAGATGACGAACAAAAAGCATAAGACAGGAAACAAATAACAAATACAAAAGGCTAGGCAAAAGATATTTATGGGATTTATGACTTATAACTAATCATCGGAATATATAGATTATGATAAGTCTAAGATGCTAGCCTATAGACACCAACAAACTCTTGCATCTTAAGTTCCTCTTATCTTAGATAAATCCAACAAGCTCTGAAAATATCCCTAACTATGCGATAACCTAGAATAAACTCTCTAGATTTAATGGCATAGTAGCATTAAAACATTAGGGAATGACTATCTAAGCCACAATCTCGCATGCTCAAATTGTCTAACTTAGAGAATTAGAATCCTAAGATAGATTGATTAAGTTTACCTATAAATTCAACTAGCATAGTGCCACTTATAGGAACTACTACGAATGATTACGTATCACAAGTTTATACCTAAAAATTCAACTAGAAATTATACCTAGGATGGCTAATCCTATGCATTAATCCCTAATTCATGTCATTTAAATAGAATTCCAATTCAACCTTGACCCAAATCATAATATTCAATTAATTTCTAATTAATTATCACAATTATAAAGCCATCATCCCTTTAATATCTCCCAACCCAATTAAAACTAAGCCAACATACTAAAATAACATAAAACCCAAACTAAAAATACTTAAAACAAAATATAAATAGGTAACACAACAAGTAAATAAAGAGAACAAAGTAGGAAATTAAAGGAAACATAATTATATTAAAATAAACAAATCATTCCATATATAAATAACATTAACCAAATGAAATAACAATAAAACTAAAACTAAAATAGGAAAGCAATAAGGGATACAAGAAACCATAAGAAAACAATGGCTAAATGCTTAATCTAAGAACAAGAAATCGGAATAATAAGAAAATATAAAGAAAACTACACCAAAACCATAAGAAAAACTAAGAAAAATGGAAAATGATGGAGGTTGAAGAATGAAATGAGCAGCTCTCCCTCTTTTGCTTTTTTCACTGCCTTTATATGCCTCTTCTAGATTTTAAAAGGTGAAAGATGCTTCTGTCCCTTTTTTTTCCTGTTTGCATGATATCGAATGACCGATTGGTACTTTTGGCCGATCAAATATAGGTCATTCGGTTAATCAACCATAGGTCCTTCTGTCGATCGAAACATAGGGAATTGATCAACCAACCTAGGCCATTCGATTGATCAAACTGTAGTAGCTGCATCTCCCAAATTTTGTAGAATCATGTCTTTGCTCCAATTTGCTCATAGCTTGTCCCTTATATCCATAAATTGTGTCCTAAACACCAAACCTGAATGCATACTAAAAATGAACACAATTTAGGCATTAAAACATCAAAATAGGGATGAATGCACATTGAAATGCATACAAAAACTTAAGATAATTCATCCACTTCAAAGAGAAAGAGAATCTAAGAGAGGAAGAGGTGACAGTTCGAGACAAGGAGGAGGATGCAACACGTTCCAAGGTAAGTAGTCCATCTTTTGGTATTGCTAACCAAGTTTCACTTCCTTTTTCTAGAAGTTTGCAGGTTAAAGAAGAGGAAGAGTCATATCGTACTGAAATTTTAAAAGAGTTGTGGCCGAGTAAGCTAAAAGTAGAAGGTGATGATCAGTATGAAGAGCCTCTACATTCAGAGCTTAATTAATTAGGGAGGCCATCTTATAAGAAGGGCGATGTCCATCGACAAGAGTGGACATTGGAGTATAACAAACAAGCAATTTAGTTCCACCTCCCTGAAGTTTTTGGACATCATGCTAATTATGAGCCTGTTTCGAGGGAAGCTATGCCAAGCTCATCCATGAATTTAAGCATGTTTACTATTAGGCTCAAACATCCATTTGATAATGGATGATGTATATAGTATGGGTCAAGTTTATAACCTTAAGTAAGCGCTTGTTAGGAGCCAATTCAATCTTTACTTTAAGTTTTTTTTTCTTTTCATTGTGGATAAATAAGTTTTTAATTGCTTTTGTTTGAGTTCTTGTCTTTTTTGTGTTTGTTTTGTAGGTCTACTAAAGTGGGAGCAAAAGTAGGTTGCTATCTCTCTTAAGAACTTAGTTTCACCTCATTAGGGGAGTACTTGTTCCATCCTCTTTATTCTGTCTATTATTTCAGAACATTGAGAACAATGTCAAAAATAAGCATAGGGTGGGGCAAGTTTAAAATTTTTTCACACTTTAGTTATTACGGGTTTAATGGTGATGATTTGAATGTGTTAGCTTGAAGTGATTTTCAACTTCAATTAATAGTTAATTGTGGTACTTGAAGGAAATTGATGCTTTTAATTTGATAATCTTTGTTTAACTCTTGAAATGATGTTAACTTTTTGTTTCCTTTTCTTTTAAGTCCTTTGTATGTGTTTAGTGACATATTTTCTTAATATTTCATGTTTAAGTCCATTTTGTATAGTTTGTCATATGAATGTGAAATGGGATGTTTAGAATAAAGTGTCAAAATAAAAAAAGGGAAAGAAAAGAAAAAAAGAAAAGAGAAAAAGAAATAAAAAGAAAAAGGAAAAAGAAGAAGAGTGTTCTTTTTATTGTGTTATAGAAAGCGTCATTGTTTTTTATGTTGTTTTATGTGTTAAATAATTCTCACTCCACTGGCTTCAACTCAATATAAGTTTGAAGTTATAAGTGATGTTGTTAGCCATATGAGTGGTGCTATTGCCATTTGAGATGGTGAATCCCAGATATATCTTTTACCCAGCTTCCTCTTATAGTTGTCTATTTCTTTTTGTTTGCATTCTTATTTTGTTTTTGTTTATTGTCTTGTCTATTTGTTTTTAAGTTTGCAAAAATCCAAGGGGTTTTCTTTTCTTTTCTTTTTTTTTTTAGTGAAACTTTAGGAATAGCTTATAAACATAACCAGTTCTCTGTGGAATCAACCCTAACTTATTGTAGTACATAATTAGTTAGGTTAGTTAGGTATTTTGTTATTTGTTGATTCGTGACAGACCTACCAATCACTTAGTCCTCAGGTACTTGCTAACCAAGAGTGGTGCTAAGCCAAGATTAATAACATGGGTTCTACTGCTGTTGGAATTTGACTTAGAGATTAGAGA
Organism: Pinacopodium congolense; assembly: GCA_028565735.1. Classification (NCBI taxonomy): domain Eukaryota; kingdom Viridiplantae; phylum Streptophyta; class Magnoliopsida; order Malpighiales; family Erythroxylaceae; genus Pinacopodium; species Pinacopodium congolense. Next base: position 7,800 of record JAOXYD010201076.1, read on the forward strand.
CAAGAATTGAGAAAAAAATTTAGCTACAAATCATTTATCTTGTCTTCAGAACAACAACCTGGAGACTTTAAAAGAAGAGGAAATCAATTATACATTTCTTAATGAATTCTTGTATACCATATATAGCAACCCAACATCGTAGCTTTTGTAAGTTTACATTAGCAATTGCCTAATACTTTTCATTAGCAATGATTCCTTTGAACAAGTTTATATGGTGATCCATATATAGCTTCATAAATGTTTTATATTTTGCACTGAAAGTTGCATAATTATTAATTATGTGAATGCATGTGTTCTAACTAAGTTTTTTTCATGATAAGGGTTGTGATATGTAAACTAAATTAAGATCATTGATCAATTTTTGTTTGTGCTCAAATGCTTCTCAACTCTTGATTGATTTTGTTTTAAGTGGATGTTTAAGTTGTTGCTTAAGGACAAGCAACAGCTTGAGTATGGGGGTATTTGATAGCATCTTATTTATATGCCTTTTAGGCATGTTTTTATACTGATTATCTTAGGTTTAAGGGGTAATTCTAGATGATTTAGCTACATATTTAGTTTATTCTTGAAAAAGATATTACTTAAGTTACTTTGGATGTTTCTTTATGTTTTCTAAGACATTGGTCAATATTTAAATGCATTTCTATAACTAGAAGAGATGTGAAATCAAATTGAGAACTTAGAGTATCATGTTATAAAGTTCCAACTGAATTTCAAAGTCATATGTGAAGCTATAAAGAATGTATTAAGAGAAGAATAAGAGAAGCTTAAACAAGTACTAGCTTTGGTGTACATGATTTTGGTTAGACATTAGATGTAATTTTGGAGCTTGAACTGTTATGGGGTTGATTTGAGTGCAAGAACATCATGTTAGGAAGCTCCTTATCAAATTTTATGACCATCAAATGAGTGTGTAAGGAGTTAGAACATAAAACTCAAAGAGAGAAAGACATATTTAAGACCCACAACCCAACCGAAAACCCATGGCCATGATATCTTGCTAGAAAATATCATGGCCTAGACCCACTGTCTGGATCTGCAGCCATAGGTCCAAGCCATGGGTGACATATAACCCACTTGGGCATTCATGTGGTTATTTAAAGTCTATTTCTTGCCTCCATACATACTTTTAAGCCACTTAAAAAGGGTTTTGAAGCCTTAAGCCATCTCCAAAAGGCTTTTACTCGTTTTTAAAGAATAAGAAGTATTCGAAAACAAAGATTTAAGGATCAAGACAAGGAATTCACATCAACCATCATTAAGGAGTCAAGGAGCAAGATTGATTAATCATGAGCTTTTCTTTCAATTTCTCTTTATTGATTGATTTTACGATTCAAATAATTATTAGGAACTAAACTTTTCATTAGGATTTGGTTCTTAATGAGTTCTAGGATGTTGTATTCTTGTTTTTTCTTGATTTGACTTTGGATTTCAAATTTTTATTTTAGGATTGTTTATGGATTTTAATGACATTATTTATCAAATTTTATGCAAATGTTAACATCGATTTCAATGCTTTCATTTGTGTTTTTTTGGTTGAGAGATCATTATGTACTTTATATTGTTCCATAAGCAATACTTCTTGCATGGAGTCGTAGAGATAGGCTTACATAAGATGTTCAATTTAGGTGTGAACTTAGCCAAAATAATAGATTCCATAGAGCTAGGTAATGCATTCAATCAACAAATTGGGATAGAGAGAACTTTCATCTAGTTTATTAACGTAAATAAGATCCCATAACTCGAGAGATAGTGTGATTTACATTAGAGAAACTATGGTCTAATGAATCTGGAAATCAAGATAAAAGATAAATACATACACATTCTAAAGGGATTAATCACCTGAATACTAACTTCATCATTACATGTTATCCTTTAAAAGTTTGTTTAATCAATTTGCTTTTAATTGTTCATTTAATTTTCATTATCAAACCAATAAATCTCTTTGTGTTTTGCTAAACTAGATAATTTAGTTAGACTGTTAACAATAATAGTAATTCCATTGGATTCGACTTTGGACTCACTATAGCTATATTACACTACGATAGGTACACTTGCCTAATTATGTATCATGTGGTATTGTTATCCTACTTCCTAGATTATTTCAATTAAAACTTAGGCACATATAGCATGCATCAACTACAAAAAAAACAAAAAAAAAAAAGGAAATGCTAGCCATTTGCTTCATATATGATGAATTTAGATCAAATATTTTTTATGTCTAAAGTCATTATATATGTAGATCATTCAGCACTTAGATACTTATTGACTAATGATGATGCTAAGCCAAGGCTAATAAGATATGTGTTGTTACTATAGGAATTTGATTTGAAGATTTGAGATAAGAAAGGAGTGGAAAACATAACTGTAAACCATCTTTATTATAGCTATAAAAACTGTAACTTATAGAAACTAATGGAGGAGGAGATCAATGGCACATTCCTTAATGAGTGCTTCTATGCAATGATTGCTTGGTATGTTACCACACCTTCGGTTTTTTATTATAATAATTATTTAAAAAGTCAGATCTTAGCACAAGGTATGACTTATCAACATAAGAACAAATTTTTTACCAATTTCAAGCATTGCCTATGGGAAGATCTATACTAGTTTCGTATAAGTACATACCATATAATCAGGAGAAGTGTAGCTTACTCGAAGATAGAAGAGATCCTAAAACATTGTCATTAAGGACCAGCCAGAAGACACTACCATGACAATAGCATAGTCAAAAAGGTTTTGAAGTGAGATAGTATTCATGTGTGAGATATTTGATTTATGGAGGATTCATGTTATAAGTTTATTTCCAATATCCTTTGGTAATAGGCACATTATGGTAATAGTAGATTATATGTCTAAATGGGTGGAAGGCGAAGTATTGCCTACTAATGATGCTAGAGTGGTTATTATATTCCTTAAGAAGTTGTTTACATGGGTTAGAGCACCTAGAATCATCATAAGTGATAGGAATACCCACATTTGTAAACACCAATTTAAAAAAGAACTTAAGTAGTTTCACTGACATATTGAGTAGCTACCCCATATCACCCCCAAACCAATGGGTAAGTATAAGTCATGAATAGGGAACTGTTGTTGGTCGGTCTAACACTAAATAAGCTCAAATAAATTAATCTTTAGTCATGTAAATCAAATAAAATTAAGACCAACTAATGTAGTAAGTATACTAATTAATAAGTAATAAAGTGAAATATATTTTTAAGACTCTGGAATGTCAAACCCACGGGAAAAAAAATGCAAGAATCAAGTCACTTAGATTACAAATATCTAGAGAACCTTAAGATTGCTAAACTAGAAGGGTTAGAATAACTAAATTAAACCTAAAATCTTGTAACAACGCAAAGGATTTCTAATTACTTTAAAGATTACCAAATTAGTTAATTAGCTAAGGATTATGCTCTAAATGATTTAAATGAGTTATGGAGATGTTGGAATATCTACTTTAGGGTCTTCACTAAATGAAGAAAATGTTATGATTAAGTCAATGCCTTCTCTCTAATTAACCTAAATCGAAGTTTTATCATTCATTAATACTCAGCATTAGGCTTAAAGTTAATAAGTTTTAATCTAAAAATTCCTATTTCTAGATTAACACCCTCATGATTAACCAAATTTTGGTCAATTATTGATTAAAATCATGTTATTTACTGATTTTTCCAATAATTAAAGTAGATTTCTTATAACCTTAATCATCTATCAACTTTATCTTAATAGGCTAATTTAAAACAAGCATTAAGCACTTAAAATAAAAAAAGATTATCATCCAACATGTGTTAAGAACTTAATCAATCCATTTAATAACCTTTCCTTAGCTCAAATTCAGATTAAGCATGCATATATATTAAAGAACAATCAATAATCAAGCTTAAGCACATGTTCTTGAAATACATGTAAAGAAAGAGATATAAACAAATAATTAAAGGGTTTTAGATTGAACCAAATGATGCTTCAAAGTATTAGACAACCTTCAGTCACAATTACAAACTTTAGAAATCCTTAAAAACAACATAAAATCAATACTTACAAAGTTGTAAAAGAAAATAAAAAAGAGGAACCTAATCTAGAGAAAGAAGAAGAAAATCCTATGCTATAAATTTTTTTGGCATCTTTAAATTTGGTATTAGTTATTCAAAAAATGGGTTCTTTAGCTTCTTTTATATTTCTACTATAAGTTGGAAGCAAGCTAGACAAGTTGTAGCCAATATGGAGGAAGATTCAATTGGAAATGTCTTGACTATTGCTTAAATGGCACTTTAAAAGGATTTGAATGGTGTCATTTAGCTTCATAGAAGAACATAAATGCAGGTCTTAGTGACTTAAATGGAGGTTTACTTAGGCCTACCATTTCACTCCTAATTTTGATCCAAGCTTCATACGTTCCTTGATTTTCAATTCAATTAGGTGTTAATCTACAAATTAAACAATTCAAAATACAAATTAAACAATTAAACTGCAAAATATGGGTGAATTTACATTGAAATATTGTGAAATCACTATGAAATGAATCCCTATCAATTTCCCCAAACTTAAACATTTGCTTATCCTCAAACAAATCAATTAATCATCAAATTCAAAATAACATATAATTATAAGAAAAATAACCAATTCATTAAATAATACCATTGAAATTTTTCCTTAATCATTCAATCATCAAACAAATCATCAAGATGTTATATGATTAATCAAGCATGTAAATTAACAAACAACTTAAAATAACTTCCTATTCTCTCAAACATTAACTTAAGTTGCATTAATCATTTCTAAATATAAAATGGACATTCACAAAGAAAAATGAATCAAGTTTTAAGCAAAATCACACCTTTTATACATTAAGAACAAATTTAAACTTAAACAAGATATGAAAATGATTAAACGAAGTTCTAAATCACTTTGGAATATAAATTTTATACATAGGAAATCATAATGCTCCTTAGATATCAATCATCCAAAATATGAAGTGTTGTTCGTTGGTTAGGTGATTATAAAAATGGAAATTCTTTTAAACCGATTTTACTTTGAAAACTAAAATGAATTTAAGTGAGAACCAATAGGACGACCTATCGAACAAGTAATATAATTGAGTATTTTTAAGACTCTGAGTGTTGAACTCATGGGGAAAATTGATGTTATTGGTTAAATATCAGATTAATTAGATTATAATTATCTAAGAAATTCCAACTTAATTAATTAAAAAGATGAAAATAATAAATTATCCTAATTTTGCTTCAAACCTTGCAATTTTGAATTATAAAATGATTTATAAATTACTGAAAATTATCAAATTATGGAATCCAGATTACAATTATCTAGGAAATTCCAACTTAATTAATTAAAAGGATGAAAATACTAAATTATCCTAATTTTGCTTCAAACCTTGCAATTTTGAATTATAAAATAATTTATAAATTACTAAAAATTATCAACTTATGGAATCTAGGTAAGGATAAGGTGATTAATGAATTAATTGAGCTTTAAAAAACTTTAAAGGTTGGATTAAAGTTCCTTCACGAATTCAAGACAAAGCTATGTTTAAGACTTATACCTTTTCTCCATTAAACTTAATTTAAAGTTTGGTTATGCTTTAATCTAGTCAATGGTCTTTAAATTCAAGAAGTTGATTTCTGGATTCACGATCTCAAATCTCTAACTCTCACAAATAATCAAAATTTGGTTATTCAAAGATTGATTTGTGTTGTTTATTGGTTTTTCTAACAACTTAAGTAGATTTCTCGGATCTTAGATGGTCTTTCACTCTAATCTTAGGTGATCAGGACAAAATCAGAACTTTAAGACCTTCAACAAACAAAATCAGACCTTATTTTAGCCACACATGATTATTAAAGCATACAAAACATACATCTTAAGCCCCATACTTTGATTTATCCGAAAATATAAGTTGAAATAAGTAGTTTAGAACTTACAAAATATGTTTAGAAAGCTCCTAGACAAGTCTTGAATTCCTCAACATGATCTGGACATCATCATAGCTTCAAATTCCATAAGATCTTAGAAGAAAATCAAAGAACATTTAAAAATATGATCATAAGAACAAGAACTTTTATTAATCTGAAATATGGAGAAAATACAACAATAATCTAAGTTTAAAACCCCCTATGATGGTTTAGAAACAAAGATATATGTCTTAGATTCAGTCTCCAACAAACAACAACTAAAAAACCAATCTAAAACTCGAATTACAAGTGTTTGAAGCCTAAAATGTCTAAGAAAAACTAAGAAGGAAGAGCTTCTTTCTCTAAGTTGTAGATTTGATTTCTCCTTTATTGATTGCATGTTGTTGTTGTTGTTTTTCTTGTGTTATACAGACTCTCTGGACTCCCACTTGAGCTAGCTGATAAAGGAGATCAAGAAGTCACATGCCACAGCTGCAATTATGGAGACTTTGAGTTGAAATTATTGACGGGTCGTATAATGGGACCCTACCTCCCTACAACGGCTCCCTGATAAACCACTGTTTATGGTCGAATCCTGTCACTATAATGGCAACCTGTTCATCCATCAAAGTGACCTTGTCAGGTGGTTGTTAATGGACTGAAATGAGGCATTTTCTTCTAATTTTTGCTCCAATCTCCATCTGCAAGCTCCATCCTACAAATTAAGCATAATAATACATAATTTTAACAATTAATCACTGAATTAGGGGTCATAATTCAACAAATTATTAATCAAAATACAATCAATTTGTCCTCTAACATGAAGTAAATATAAGTTCATTGTTAATAAACATGATAGATTAAGAATATAACATGTTAAATCATCAAAATAACTTAAATGAAAATGAAATATATCAATGATCTGTATCAAAATCGAATTTTTTTTTTGTTAAGTTATAGATTATCTTGAAAAAGATGATAAAATGAAATACTTGCATACAAATAAACATAAATGTGGAACAATCTAATCTCTCTCCTACACTTAAATTGAACATTGTTCTCATTATTCATCAAACAATAAGAAAGCACAATATGGGAGAAAATGACACAAAAAGCATCAAGATAATAATGATAAATTGCTTAACGCTCCATTGAACATTGAAATTAAATCATTGCTTATAGCATACCAGAAATGATAAATTGGAAGTGAAAGCATAAGATATAATAATAGAAACCATGCTCTATATAAGTAAATATCGCTTCAAAGTACATAATGGAGTCTAAAGAACCAAAGTACAACTAAAAGCAGCAGCCAAGATACAACTGAAAGAAACAAAACATAATTGAAAATGAAGTCTAAAAGTAAATAATAAAAGCACAAGTCTATAAACAAAATGAGTAATCCATCAACATCTAAAAATTAGAACTTAGACCATAGGCTTGATGCTACTCCTCTATTTGCTCTAACCACTATTTTGTGCAATCTATCTAAGAAAAAATAGTAGCCATACCAGACTCTATACTACTCTTGATCCTTTAAAGAATAGACATCTAGCCACCAAAGGATGGCTTAGAAGGAGGCACATATACGAGAGTAAGTTCTGGTCGTGAGGCCTAACGCATACTCAGAGTGGCCTTTATGGAAGCCTCCGTGATAGCCTCCTCAAGAGCTGGTACAGGTGCAGGTGCTGGAATAACTGCATCGTCAACATGCTCACCCACCTGAAGAGGTCTAAAAATGGTGTTTCACTACTCACCTCTAACTTGATGATAACACCATAACTTCAATGTAGAATTGGTTGGCTGGACGGTAGCTCTTCGTCAAAAGAAACATGATAATATTTAATTATCTTATATTTTTATGCATTTTAATTTCATTTCAATCCTATTTTTGTGTCTAAATATTTAATTTGTGTTCCTTTTGAATTTACATGTAGAATTAATCATGGAACATAAATACAAATTAAAAGGAAGAAGTTTGCAAAGATTGGAGCAAAATTAGAGAGCATGGACTCAAATGGAGAGTCAAGATTATATCAATTTTGGAAAAAAAAAAGAAAAAAAGCTTGCCAAAAACATTTAATAAAATAAAAAAGGAGAGGAAGCTTTTAGATTTAACAAAAGTATGGTAGGAGATGGCTTCCATAAGATGGAAAAATGTGCTGCCCAATGCAGATAATTACAAAGGCCATTCACAAACTTCCTGGAGGCAACCAACATGAAAGGCTTAAGAGGAAAAGGACAAAACAATGGTCAAAATAAAGAAACAAAATTCTTCAATCGGGAGAGAGCCAACAGGTTTAAGAGAGGAGCTTCCCACTTTGCCAAAATGACACTGGACGGAGATCTACCCAGGTGGCAGTAAATTCATTAAATTAAAGGGTTTCGAGATCTACCTAGGTGGAAACAAATTAATTAAATTGAGGACTTTCCTTACTTTGAAAAATGACATTAGAGGAAAGCCTTGGATGGATATATGTCCAGTCTTTAATGGTACAAAAGACAAAATCCAAAGCTTTAATGAATTAAAAAACTCTCCAAGTATATATTGTTGGCACTTTATACTGGAGGGGAGGTTCATTTCTTTTCGTTTGTTTTTCTTAACTTAGACACCCCTTCTTCTTTCTTTTGTTTTTATTTTTCTTAGTTTTCTTTCTTAGTCTATTAGTTTGTATGCTTGAATTTTGTTGTTCTTTTCACTTTTTTGCTCTTTATTTTCTATTTTAAACCTTTAGTATTTATTGTTATTAATGTTTATTTATTGCTTTTGTGCTTGTCTTAGTTATTGTTTCATTTATGTTAAGTTTTGTTTAAATATTGTAAGAGCCTTTTTATTTGGTTAATAGATGGTATTTTTTATATTTTCTAGCTTTGGGTTTGTTATTTTTTTGTGTTTTATTTAATTTTTTTATCTTTATTTTAGTTATTTTATTATGTTATTTATTTATTTAATTTCTTTTTTAATTATTTTTATAATTTTTAGCTAATTTAATCTTGAGTTGGAAGATATTAATGGGATTTTGATTTAGTAATTATGAGAATTTACTAGGAATTTAATTGGGCTTTGTGATTTAGGATAAAATTGAATTGGAATTCCAGTAAAATGTCATGAATTAGGAATTAATGCTTAGGATTAGCTAACATAGGTATAATTTCTAGTTCAATTGCTAGGAATGAACTTCTGATACCTAATAGTCCTAGTAATTCCATAAGTAACGATATACTAATTGAATTTGTCAATGAACTTAATCAACTTAGCCTAGGATTCCAATCCTTTAGACTATATAGTCCGAGCTTATGTGATTATGGCTTAGGTTAGCCATTTCGTAGTTCTTAAAGCTGCTGCGCCGTTAAATTTGAAGAGCTTATTCTAGGTTGCTGAATGTTAGGGATAAGTTTACTATTATATAGGACTTGTCTAAAAATAGAGGAATATGGGGCGCAAGAGCTTATTTGTATCTATAGGCTAACATCTTAGACCAATCAAAATTTATCTATTTCAAAGATCAATTATAAGTCCAGAATCTCAGATTTATCTTCCACTCAACTTTTCGTATTTGTTATTTGTTATTTGTTTGTTTACTTTTGTTTCGTTAATTGTCTTTAGTGCTTAGTTTAATTTTTCCGTATCCAGGATTTTCTTTTCTTTCTATTTTCCTTTTTAGGCAACATTAGAATAGCTTTAGCTTATCCTAACTCCCTACGAGATCAACCCTGACTTACCATAACTGCATAGTTAGGTTAGTTAGGTAAATTTATTATTTGGGAGTTCGCGACAACTCTACCAAATTTTTTTCACTATTTTCTAGTGTTTTGTTGTTTTTCCTTATCTTTTCTTCTGTTTGTTTTAGATTCATAACTTTTCTGATTCTGAGTTCTTTTAGTGGCAATGAATCATTATCAGCGTGCTTTTGAGTTTGGTTATTATTCTTATTATTCTGATAATGAGTTTGATTATTTTTTTACTTCTAGGTTTAAGCGACAAATGGAGAATTTCACACCCTTAGTCACACCACAAGTATCGATGGATAATTAATAAGCTAAGGTATGTGACGTTTTCATATTTTTTGGCTATCCTTTTTGTACGTGTCCTATTTTGCAAGATACGCCACAATATAGTTTTGATTCTCCACCTCGTTATTACTAAGATCAAGCACACTTTCAGCATGTGCCTCTACCTTCACCATTGCCACCACAAGCTGATGGGATGTCGTTGGAGGAGATTGTAACAAGTTTGGCATCAAGAACTCTTTAATTCCAGTAGGAAGTGAGGAGTGGCTTGAAGGAATTGGAAGATCAAGTAAGCCAATTGGTCGAAGTGGTTCAGAGGTTAGAAACCCAAGTATCTACAAGAGTTCTTAGCCAATAGGAGAGTGATGTTGAGTAGATGTGCACTATTCCACCAAAGAATGGAGACCAATGGGAGCACTCAGAAACAATAAAAGAATAGCAAGAGCAGCTAGGAGAGGAAGAGCCACTTGTGTAAGAACATAAGGAGGGTGTGTAACCTCTTAAGGTAAGTGATGCATTTCCTATTATTGCTAACCAAATTTCATTTCCTTTTCCTAGTTTTTTGTAAGTGAAAGAAGAAGAAAAAGAAGAGAAGTAAGACAAAGAAAAACTACATGGTGCTAACTTAATGAACGAGTTATGGTCAAGCAAGTTGGGAGTGAAAGGTGACAAAAAGGATGAAGAGTCTCTACACCCATTTACGATATTATTATGAAGACCATCATAGGAGAAAAAGGAGATGTGAATACTGAAGAGTGGACCTTAGATTTTGATGGCGAGATGATGCAGTTCCACAACTCCACAATTATGTGACATCTAGCTTATTGTGAGCCTACGTCGAGAGAAGTTATTCCAAGCTTCTCACGGAGTTTGGGCATGCTTTCTATTGGGCTCAAGCATCGATTAGAAATTGGATGATGTACATATGCTGAGGGTCAAGCTTATAACCTTAATTAAGTGTTTGATGGGAGGCATCGCATCCGTATCCTTTAGTTTGTTTGTTTGGGTGTTTTTCTTTTTTTGTAAATATCTGTTGGTTGTTTTGCTTAACGTGTTTTATTTGCTTTTTATGTGTTTTGGCTATTTATTCTTCACAAAGAAAGTTGTGCTCTTGGTTTTAACATTTGATATGGCCTCTCTAAGGGAGTATTCTTATTCCCATCCTTTGTGTTTTTCATTGATTTTTGGACATTAAGGATAATGTCATATTTAAGTGTGGGGGTAGGGCGAGTTGTGAAAAATTTTTGCATACTTGGATTATTGTGAGTTTAATAGTGATAATGAAAATGCGGTAATGATTTTAATCTTTAGTTAATAGTTAATTGTGGTACAGGAATGATGTGGATGCTTTTTATTTGAAGAACTTTGCTTGACTCTTGAAATGATGCTAACTCTTTTTTTTTTTCTTATGGGTTCCTTACATGTGTTTAGTGACTCATTTGTATGATATTTAATGTTTAAGTTTGTTTTATATAGATGGTCATATAAATGTAAGATAGGATGTTTAGAATAAAGTGTCAAAAGAAAAAGGAAATCGAAGAAAAGAAAAAAAAAAGAAAAGAAGAAATCATCAAATCATTTATAGAGTGCAAAATCATGCTCTCGATCTAAACTTTCCTAACTTAAGGACATCCTATCCCTCTTTCTTTGATAAAAGAAGTGTTGAATTGGGCTAATTGAAAACATAGTCACCCAAAATCATGTTCTTTGAAGGATTGATTCAAAGCTCTATGATTTATCCTAACAGACACAAGATTTAAATTCTAAAGTCGATGTTGTATCCCATCAAGTTTAACAACTCCACCAAAGATCGCTCAACCAAGCTGCCCAACTTGATTCTAATATAAGAAACTATGTTGAGTAACAATATTATGGGCTCAATTTTTATAAAAAAGAAATAAAATTACAAAAGGTCAAAGAACAGCTCAAGAGAATTAATTCAGACATTGCTAAAGAGTAATCCAAAGCAATATATAAGCCTTACCCTTCGACATTCCCAGTCATAAAACTCACTTACGATACCCCTAACATATCCTGCAGCAACTGACTACAGTAAAGTCTTTAAAATGTCTTACCCATTATTTAGAAAGACTCCCACAAAGCCCTCCAAGCCACATCCAAAGCCCATGGATATTCCTTCAACCTTATATGCCAACTTTACCCAAAAACTTTTACAAATTAAAACACCACCAACCTCTCTACCAAAGCTTAAATCTTCCCACGATATTAAAAAGAAAATGGAACCTATGGCACCCTTTGATTTCATTACACCTTTACATCCAGTCAATACTTCGAAATGAAGTGCTACTCTATGAAGAGAAAAGACTTGCGAAATCATTTTTAAAAGATGCTTGAAAGATATTACATGCTCAGTAGCTTCAATGATATAAATCTCCAATACATATTCCTTGCCTCATTTCTTGATGAATTACAACCAGAGTTATAGTATACAATCAATTCTCTCCATAGGAAAATATCATAAATCTCTCCTAGAGAAATTTATCAACTATCCTATGTCATATTAGACTAATTATGTGAACAATAAAAGTTTTTCAAGTCTATGATAAAAGGCAGACTTCAACTCAAATAAGCTTGTAAGAAACCTTATCTAAAGATCAAGTATAAAGACACTAAGAAGTATAACTACCATATAAAAAATAAAAGCCAATTCAAGAGGCACCAATTTGAAAGTCCTTACAGAAGAAAGAAAAGGAAGATAAGATTCTTCAAACGACAAGCTCTAAGGACACGAAAATCAGATAAGTGCTATCTGTGTGGATAACAAGGACATTATACAAGAAGATGCCCTAAAAGAACTAAAAATGACAAGAAAGTCTTGCAGTTCATTGAAGGTTTGATGCCTGTAAAAGAAGATGACGACATTAAGTCTCTCTTTGAAAAAAAATTCAGTAAAGAGAAGGAGAAGCTATTTACATTACCTGTTTATGACTCCTTTCATAATGAAGCCTCTTCTCTTGATGAACATGATGATGAACCCATGTATATGATGAAGTGGTCGTGTCTAAAGTTTGAATCAAGGAAGTCAGTCGTAACGTGACCATATGTCAAACTTTAGATACTCCTTGAAAAGTATCATAAGCCAATTTCAACAATTGGTTACATGGATACAAGTTCTTGTAGGAGTGTTATAAAGCCTCACATCCTTCCCAAAAAAGAATGGCAACCTTATGAGGAATACTTTACTACAACTGATGGCAAATCATTTAAGATTAATCTTATTACAGAGTGAAGGATTGGGATAAAATTCTTCCCATATTGCATCATTTAGACAAAAGTCCTAGGTAGCAATCTTTGTAATAGCCGGTTTTTCAAATTGGAGGATTAGAATCCTAGACTATAGCATCAAAGTGTTGAAAATTCATGAATTGCATTTCATTCATATGCAAATCACATGCATAACAATAGTATACACATAGGAATTATGGATTAGTATATTGCAAAGAATGTTTATACACTCAATTGACTTATTCTCGGGTATAAAGGTTAAAAAGTGAAGTTGATTGGGAAGTTGAAACAAGATTCAAGTTCTGAATTTGAGTTGAGAGATGATACATTGTGGTTAAACCAGAAATTGTGTGTACCTAATGTTGAGGATATTCGAAAAGAGATTTTAGAAGAAGCACATATGACAACTTATTCTATGCATTCTGGTACTAACAAGATGTATAGCACGCTGAAATAAAATTTCTGATGGCCAGGGATGAAAAAGCAAGTGGCAGAATATGTTGCAAAATGTTTGACTTGCCAATAAATTAAGGATGAGCATCATGCTTCGGTTAGGAAGTTACAATCATTTCCAATTCCAGAGTGGAAATATGAAAGGATTACGATGGATTTCATTATGGGTTTGCTGAGGACTCTGAGGTAACATGATGTTATTTGGGTCATTGTTGACACACTGACAAATCGGCCCATTTCTTACCTGTGAGGGAGTGTACACTAGATCAATTAGCCCAGAGGTATGTTGTAAGTCCTATGGCACCCAAGAGGGGGGTGAATTGGATATTAAAAACTTTTAGCAAACTCAAAACTAGCAACCTGATTCAATTGGAAAACTAAATGCAATCACTAAACCACAATTCAATCTAAAATGCAAATGTCAAGGTAAATGAAATAAGAGAGTTAAGAGAGTGACACAAGGAAATTTTTTAAGGAAGTTTACCTACTCCAAAGATAGGCTACGTCTCCCTTCCAACTACTTGTTGGATGATTCTATACTAATCAATCAAACAAGTATAATCTTTTTCAAGGTAAAGAGTAACCTTTACAATCTTACTTTCCAAGGGTGAAGAGTAACCCAACCAATCTTATTCT
>JAOXYD010201083.1:0-22054 GCA_028565735.1 Pinacopodium congolense
ATTCAAGTTTCTTTAATTTAAGTTTAATTTTCAGTTTCTACCATCTTATTTTTACCTTAAACAAAGTGAGTTCAAATCGTTAGGTGTCCAGATTCAATCCTCGTGGGATCGATATCAATTATACTATAAGTTGCGATCCTGTATACTTGTAATGTAGTTAAAACTAGAAAATATAACATAAAAAAGTATGAATAAATGAGCAAAAATTAACCCTACTAGCTTTGATCCAATAAAATTATTGAATTTAAATAGTTGTGATAGTAACAAGTTATTGATGGTGACTTAATTGAGTAATTGGAGGTATTCATGACAAAGTATTTACCTTCAAGTAAAAAAAACTAGTTGACTTCCCATCCAACCCCATGGTATAGAGAAAGGCATGAAGTATTGAGTCTACTTCTAAGTCAATATGAATAGTTTGTTACATAGAATTTTATAAGAACTTTTTATTAATGAATGTGTGAACTAAAAGGTCTGAGCTTATTGGAAAACTCTAGAAAAAGTTCAAATGATGTTTATGTGGGTTTCTTAAGACTTAATATTTTGTATAAAGAAATAACGTTGCTATATGTAATGACCATATATATCTTAAACTATGATCAAAATTGAATTAGACAGTATTAACTATATCTAATCACATAAGTTGTGTTGGGGAGTCTACTTAACCTTTAATCATCTTTAGAAGATTTTCTTATGATTATTTAAGTAAGGTTTTTAGGAAAATGACAATTTAAGTGTTAGGGTATTATTAATAGGAAATTTATATGAGTTTCAAGATATAATATGTAGTGTTTTTACACATTAGAAGCATATATTCATGTTGTTTATGAGTTATTTTTATTGAATTTTAGGTTATGAGAAATTTGGAGCTCAAATAGTGAAAATGGAGTAAAAAGGAGCTAAAGGTTGCAATTAGACAACTTTTTTCTTGGTATATTTTAAAAGAAAAAGTCACAACCTATGTCACAACTATGAAACAGGCCGTGCAACCTTCTATACAATGCTCATAGCTTTCTTCATAGCCATGATGTAACTTGTGGACTATTCTGAATATTTTTTGGCACATTAACATGAATACCTTAATGGTGGTACAATAATAGCATCTTTATTCTCTAGATAACTACCATTATAATCAAGATAAAAAATAATAAAATAACACGAGTTCATAATAGTGCCATTATAGTTTGACTTAACAACTATTGAAGTCATATAATCAGAGTACATGTATGATTTTTAAAATGTGAAAAGATGATTTCAACCTAGATTTTTTAATCCTAGGTTTGGAACCCTAGCAATCACCTAGATGGATTTCAAAACCCTTATTATAGCTTAGAAATAGATGAGATCTTAACTTAACATAGATTTTTTCTATTTTTTTCCTTAGTTTTTGTTTTTCATTATTTTAGTAATTAAGACTAACTAGAGCGTTTAAATATTGAGGGGAGCTAAGAAACACTAAGGATAGAAATCTTGGTTGTATTTCTATAATTTTTTTTGTATATTTGTATTAACTCTATAGTCATTTTCATTTGACGAATATGCTATTTATGACTATATCTTTGTTTTCATTAATAAATATGTATGTGTAAACTATTTTAATTAAGATTGGGAAATTAGATGGGTTATGAATGAAATGTACAGATGATTTTTACCTAATTGAATGCTTAATTCATCTTGCTTAGCCTAATCACCTAAGTTAAATTAATAGGTATTTAACAATCTATATTATTGTAAAATCACTTAAGTAACACAATTGGATCTAAAAGTGGATAGTCAACATATGTACAATACAAGTATACATAAATTATATGCTCCAAGAAAATGCTCAATGCTATTACCAAGCATTAAAATTAAAAAAACTGCTTATATATTACACATAACATTAGGCAAGTGCACTGATTATTTTCTAACAATATAGCAATAAATTAAGTATCAATCCCTCAATGAAGAATTAGTAACTACTAATTCGAAATTTGAACTGTTAATCAACAAATCAAAATGGATAATTTTTTTTAAAATATATTGAAATAAGTTAGCAATCAATGAGTTACAACTTAATCCAAAGGGTGTAAGGATGCCAAGAAAAATTCTAAAACTCAATTAAATTAAGACAAATTAGGTACATAGACTAATATCTTCTTCCATCAATTATAGAACCACAAAATGTTACGAAATACAATTAGCAAAAGATCAATAAGTAAAATTATACATAAGTCGTCCACTTCATTCAAACATTAAAATATAATTGTTCTTTATAAGAAATACAAAATTAAGGTCTAAAGAAATAATGAATGCAAGTCTAAAGTGAAGTAGAGATTTAAAGCATTCACAATATAAAATCTTCCTCCCTTAGCCTTCTTATAACTAGCCTAGTAGCCCAAACTTCTTAACACTTTAAACAATAACAAAATCAATAATAGATGTAAGAAACAATAAAGACCAACTATGAAAAGAAAACAAAGAAAGACTTATCCCAGGATTCATTCTTCTAGCCAACAACACAAGCTTCTTGTTTACATTAAAGCATTAATAAACTCCAAACAAATGCAAAGGAACAATGAAAACCAAAAAAAGAGAAAAACAAAATGGGATTAGAAGAAGCCTAATGAAATGGTAACTCTTCTCTAAGACTTCTTTCCCCTAGCCAGTGGCATAAACTCCTTTCTATGTCCTTAAAGCTCTTCTCCATTGAATCTTGTTTGTCTTCAAATAAAGATGGAGGTTGATGGAATATAAAGAGAAAATGGGTGTAGCAAAATGCCTTCAACTTCCCTTCAATGTTCATTTGATGTGCTATTTATAGTATTTGTGCATCTTTAGGATTGGAAACCTTAGATTGATGAGTTGACATAAGAAAATTATTGAAATTCCATGAATATTTTCATTTAGCCACACTTTGGGACCACTAAGATGTCTATCAGGCATACTACAATGACAATCACTGGGTACCATAATGGAGTTCTTATGGTCCTTTGAGAGTATAATAGTTATACCTATTAACTAATAATGGCATCGTTGTTAGACTCATATTGTGCTCTAGAAATGGCCTCCAATCTCAGTTCTTTATATGATTTTCTTTTTTTTAATATACCCAATACCTAAATATCATAAAATTTTTTTTAAGGAGCATTAGTGATTGAATATTGTTCAAATTTATTTAAGAATTGTATCTATATACATGTACATTTTACACATTATCAAATTCCCCTACATTTAAGTGTTCACTTATCCTCAAGCAAACTAATTCATCATTTAAAATTTCAAACAATCGATAATAATATGGAAAAAAAAATTTATCAAGCATGATCATCAAAACTTTTTCATCAATCATGCAAAAATCATGAATCATTAAAATATTATATGATCAATTACTTATGTCGAATCACAAATGAGTTTGATTTACTTTATACGTCTTCAAACTTCGATTCAAATCACATAATTCAATTTTATGAGTAAAATGAATATGCAAAGGTAATATGCTCCAACTTTCAAACATCTTCACATTCTTTTATTCATATTTTTTTTAAGAAACAAAACTTTATCATAAATACCTTTAGTTACTCAATTAGATCACCTACACCAACTAGCTACCAATGCCACTCTTTAGCTTCTACCTTTTTATAGGTAAGAAGATAATGGAGTGAATATACTTTACTCACTTATTCACACACATTTTTATGCAATTTTAGCAATTTAGAAGATAAACATGCTTTTAAAAAGTCACAATTACTCAATCATATTTAATTTCCAAAGTATTAAAGTAAATGAAACTTAAATTAGTCATCATCAATCATAATTGACTCATATCCTAATGAGTGATTTCAATGATATGCCATTGAAGATAAACACATATCTATAAAATTATTAACCCTTGAAATAAGAAATGATAAAATTGATAATCTCTAAGAAAAGATATCAATTCAACCCTCCCCCACACTTAAGTTGAATATTGTCCTCAATGTTAAAAAAATGCAATAAAAAAGGGGATAATGAAAGTTCCCTAAATTATTGTTGTCTTAAATGATCGATGAAGACAATCTTTGACGAAGACAAAGTGTGACAACTCTATTAAGCATTTGTATAAAATAAGAATCTTGGAAACTGAATATAATATAGAAAGAAATTAAAAAATTTTAGGATCATAAAAGTAGAAACAATAGAAATATAAACCATATCATACCAAATCTAAACATAAAAAACAAGTTTAACCAGCTACCAAACTACTAAACAAAATTAAAACAACGAAATAAGAAAACCAAGTTGAAATGATATATAGTTAGTTGCCACTGAAAAAATGTTTCTTTAAGGTCTTTTAGCTAGACTGTATCACTAGAATATCTTTAAAATCATCATGTCTCCATAGCTTCAAAGAGATGCCTTTATTATAGAAGCAATGACTTATCATAAATATATTGACCATGATTGGACTTGCATATTTAAAGAGCGCCAATAAAACTGCCACACTTTCTTTAATTTATTTAAGAAACATCTAAAATGGCACATAATATCTATAGTCCTAAATAAAAGGAAGGTGATAAAGTTTCAATACAATTCTCTACTGGCTCAATTGAGTAATGCATGTGAGATATCGATTCCTTTACCAATTCCTTAGACTTAGTCTCATTAACTTCACTCTCAACCTGTTGAACCTTATTCTCATCAATATCATTAATCTTATCCTTAAATTCATATCATGCTTAGACGACCATTCTTGTTATTGTTGACTAAGTGATTATATAAGCTGCCCAAGCTATATTTCCATTCGATGGAGAAATGCTCTAATATTTCTTTCAATTTCCTCAATTCTTGTAAATTTATCATCAAATCTTCACCTGCAATCTTCAAACCTTGGTATCACACTAGCTAATAGTTCTTCCATCCTAGACTCGTCTTCCTATTGTTGATGTTAATCCTATAGGTTTGGCTTAAGTATATGTCACATTTCCATATGAAGTTAGGCTTATAAGTCCATTCTTACTCACAATGATTAATGTAATTATGGTGGTAAGCTCACCAATCTCCATTCCCACTCAGAGCTTCTTTACTTAACCACCTTGAATTAGTGATTTGGCTTTCGTAATTATCCAAATAAACTATCAACTTTTCCTTCTAACTATCTTGGGATTTTTGTGTTTTACACTAGTAGTTGTACATTGGTCAAATGTCTAATTACTTGTAGTAACATGAAAACAACAAAGCATACATATCCATTTTTATAAGATAAAAAATATGCAATAATAAAATATGTTAAACATAATGAAACATAAAAATTCAAAGCACTCAAATGAAACATAAAGCACAAAATGTGATATAAATATGCAAATGCGAAGTGCAACACAAAAATAGCATTAAAAAGGAAATAAAATAGTCAAACTAATAAATTTTAATCCTCTTAGGATCACTAATGCTTTCTCAACAACGACACTAAAAAATTGATCGATTAACACATCAAGGAAAACATTCAATGTTATTTCCAAGCTTTAAAATTAAAACATCTATACTACGCATTGAATTTAGGCAAGAGAAAAATTATAATTTTTCTATAATATAGTAGTAAGTTGAGTATCGATCCCATAAAGAAGAATTAGCAACTACTAATTCGAATTTTAAACTATTAATCTACTTAAAATTTTTTGATAGTTTTAAATCAAATATTTAAACAAGTCAGCCTAAAAAAGATAGCAATCAATGAGTTGATAATAAGGGGGTTAAAGAGAGACTTAATCTAAAGGATGTAAGGATGCCAAGAACAATTCTATAGCTCAACTAAATTAATACAACTTAGGTACTCAAATCAATATCTACTTCCATCAATTATAGAACTATAAAAAATGACAAAATATAATTGTAAAAGATAAATAAATCAAATTAAACACATGCTATCAACTTCATTCAAACATCATAATGTAATTTTCCTTGACAAGAAATACAAAATGAAGGTCCAAAGAAACAATGAATGCAAGTCTGAAGTAAAAAAAAAGTAGAGATTTAAAGTGTTCAAAACATGAAAACTTTGTCCCTTAGCATTCTTACAACTAGCCTAAAAGCCCAAGCTTCCTAACACCTTGAAAAATAACAAAATCAATAATAGATATATGAAATAATAAAAACCAGCTATGAAGAAAAATAAAGTAGAATTATGCTAGCTTTCTTTCTCCTAGTCAACAGCATAACCTTCTTATTTACATTAAAGCATCAATAAACTAAAAAAATTCCAAGGAATAATAGAAAACAACTATGGAGAAAAACAAAGAGGGATTACAAAAATCCCAGAGAAATGCTAACTCTTTTCTAAGGCTTCTTTCTCCTATATAATAGCACAAGCTCCTTTTTATGTCCTTGAAGCTCTTCTCCCTTGAATTATTCTATCTTCAAATTCTAAACTATCAAAAAATTGATTAGAAGCTAGTCAAAATGAGGATGGAGGTAGTTGAAATGTGCAAAGACAATTGGTGTACACCAATGTCTCCAAGCTCCCTTTGATACTCATTTCATTTGTTATTTATAATACTTGAGCCTTTTTAGGGTTGGAAACCCTGAAAAGATGAGCTAGCACATGAAAATTAGTGAAATCCCATGAATATTCTCAATTTACAACACTTCAGGACCACTAGGATATCTGTTAAGCAAACCATAATGACAGTCCCTCGACACCACAATGACATCATCATCATGGTCCTCTAAGAGCATAGTGGCACTACTTGTTAACCAATAATTTTGTTGTTGTTAGACCATGTTATGTTATAGAAAAGACTTCCTATCTTGATCCATTGTATGATTTTGATTTCTTGAATCTACCCAATACCTAAATATCATAAAAACACACTATAAGGAGCATTAATGATCAGATAATGTGCGAATTTAAGTACAAATTGTATCCATTGACATATATAATTTGCACATTAACAATCTTAATCATAACCTAGCACACATAGTTATATGACAAGGTAAATTAACCCTTATCACATAATATCAAATTTTAAGTCAACTCTATACAAATGCTCATGCAAACTTGGGTTTAAGATGTTTTAAATACTTTATAAGGGACATTATGCTCCATCGTAATTGGAAATTCATTTTATGCTCCATCTTTCTTTTCTCTAAACAATTTGCTTCTTTGTAGTTTACTGAATTAAGAAAGATAATTAAAATTCATTATAAAAAACAAATTTCCTAGAATATCTCCTTGTTTGCCATAAAACTCCAGACCTTGATTGGGTTTTCATTTAGTGTTGTTTATAAAGGATATCATGAACTGGGTACAAGTGTCCTATTTTGGATGTGAACAATCTAGATGGCTATAACTTAATTATTATGCTCTTAGTCCCTCTACTTGTAATTTAACTCTTATGCATAGTTCCTCTATTTTTTATTTATATTTACTTTTCTAAAAAAAAGAATCAAATTTTCAAATTAAATCTTTATTCCTAGGATGCATAAAAATATCTATTTAGAGTCTACTCATAAAGAGAATATTATGCACAAATGCCAACTTAATATATCATACAACCATAATTAAGAAGGATCATGATCAATTAATAATTTTTTAATTTCAATCATATAAATAACATTAATTGTATTAAGGTATACCAGTTAATAATCAACTTACAATTAGAACCATTACTAGAATAAATTATTAAAATCAATTACCATAAAGGACTAATAATTGTTTAAATGTACGTGAAATTGAAGAAACCTTAATTAACCACTGCCCCTGGGCCATTTAATAGACTAGTAAAGGGAAGGGAAAATGATAAGGGACTTCCTTAAAATATATTCTTAGAGGAGAGGGATAGATGTTAAAGTACCAAATGAAAATTACCATTATAAACACTTAAGAATTACTTCTATCTGTGTTTCATCTTCCCCTAACCTTATTGATTCAATGATAGTTAATCCTAGATATTCTATGGTTTTTATTACCTGCTCTCAATATCTAGCATATGAATTGAATTATAATCTGTTGATCTCTCAAAACTCTTGCTAATTATCTAATTATAACTGAAGTACACTCATGTGAAATTAACAAGAAATTAAGATCTCTCTTTATTTGCATTTTAATAAATTACATACATGTCAATAAGATAAGAGTTAAACAAAAGAAATTCAAGATTAAAACCTAAAAGAAGTTTAGTAAAACATAACTATGATCAAATCACAAATATTAATATTTAACATACAAAGACAAGAAAGAAAAGAAGAGAAGAAAATAATTGAATCTTGAATATCTCCTCTTTCTTACCTATGTGCTAGAAAATTTAGAACTTAAGTTTTTCTTGATTCTTAACTTTTTAAAAAAATTTTCTTATTCCAGCAACCACTTTCTTATTTTCTTTGTCTTTAAATATCTCATAACCCTATTATAACTCTTATTAGGATTTTACACTTGTTTATCTTCAAAACATAGCCTCAAATTACCAAAAAAGTGTGAATTACGTTCTGTAGATTTCTTAGAATGCATGATCATGTTGCACAATCATGATAGGAGGTTGTAATTTTGGTAGTGCAAGATCGTGAAAAAGGTTTGATCTTCATCCAAATTTCTCCATGGGGTTTATTTCTTTAACTTAACATCAAAATAAATTAAATAATCCAATAAATAAGATCAAATTCTTTCCCTGCATAAACAAACATCACATAAATCACCAACAATAATATAAAAAGACATAAAATTAGGCCTTAAACACATAACTATCACTCAAAAACACCTAATAACAACCAAGAAACATACTCTAGTAATCACTTATCAACTCCCCCACACTTCCTTAAGCAAAATTAAAAAGACAAAATAAATAACACATAAACCATACAACCACCTAAAAATGGAATAAAATTTAATAGAACTAACTTAACTAAGAACATCATTCATTCAAGAATATTCAAAACACTAACTTGCTCCATATGCATTCAAGTATCCTTGAATTGAATATCCACATTAACTAAGATATTAACACCTTATTCTTACATCTGTGGCACTTTTAAGAATGAACCAAATCTTATGTACACAATTAAAAGGTAGGATCTCGCTAAGCAACCATTTATAAGAATTTCATAACAACTTTTAAGAAGATCAATAGGCTTGCAATCTTCATTTTAGCATAAAACAATTACAATACTTTCAATGATTGCTAGTATTCTAATAGGAAAACATTTTTTCGTGAGTGTTCCCTAGTTACTCAACTAGGTTACGTTCTTTTAAGCTTGTTTAGAGTGACATTCTAGCCTTCTTACAATAAGACAAACATTTTTTTCCATGAATTCTCCTTGGTTACTTAGCTATATCACAACTTGCAACTGATTACAAGCTCTATTATTAACCCCTATTTTAAATTAGGCCAATGTAATAGGAAATTTGCATTAAAAAATTATGTGACTTTGCCTTTATTTCACTTTATAGGTCTAACTTATATCATTTCTTCCTAATTAATTCACTCCCTTGAAAGATCACTAACAATACCTACCAAGTTTGTTTCAATTTTCCAAAAGTGTGTCTAAACAGGTTTCATGAATCAAAGAATAAATACAATATCCTAATCAATTTATATATTCAATGGAAAGGCATTCAAAATACAAACTTCACATGTTCTTGATTCTTAATAACTTAAATAGTTATCTTAATAGCTAAGCTCATTCCTTTCAATTATATGCCATTAACCCATTCACACACATACACACTCTACATAATGTAAAGAAACGCCACAAAATGAATATAAATAGCACAATTAACAATAAAATATAACATAAATGCAAGTACACAAATGAAATGATAATGCGAATGTTGTATGAGCTCCCTAAAATTTAAAAACACATTGTCCTCAATGTGGACAACAACATAATGAATAGAAAAAAAAACAAAATGACAAAAATTGATAAAAGCTACAAGAGCAAGAAATCTTATGGTGATTGGGGTAGCAACAGTGTTAGACAAGGCACATGGACTCTTTAGATTGTAAAAAACTTCATAATTGTTTCATGATGTAGTACTGCTGGCGTGCTACTTGCTTCAACTGTGCCTCTGTGTCATTCATACATCACTCTCTCTTCTTAGTATTTTCTCCATTACGCTAAGAACAATTTCCTAGCCTTCCTCTTCTTCAATAAAATCTCACTCGACGCGTCCTAATGCCCTAGTGGTGGTGGAGCTAAACTAGATACTTTTATACCATATTTGTACTTAATAGAAGAACGCAAGCTATCAGAGCTCCATATTATGGTGCTCCAAGATTTTTCTCCTTAAATAAAAACCATTAAAGTACCCAAGATTAACAGTAATTGGTTCATTAACATTAACACCAAAATGTTAAAATAATGTAGTGACTATGAATCCCATTCTTAAATAAGTTCTCTTTTTTTGTAACAAAATTAGCTAAGGTATGAAAAATGTGATATGAGATGCAAACTTTGACTTGGTTATCTATAAACCATAGTAAAAACAACTCCTTTGTAGAACACTTATTACTTTGGCTCCTATTAAAACACAACATGACACTTAAATTTGTCTAATTTGGACTTCTAATTAATATATTTGGTGTAATGGGTAAATTGAACTCCTTTAGCATGATAAGTTTCTTCCAATATGCTTAAGGGTTAAATTCTTAATGGGAATCATAAATATGAGATTTAGGGGAACCAAATATGTAAAACATAACATGATATTCTAAATTTTATGTTTTCCCCCTCAACCTAAACAAAAATTTAGTCATTTTTGGATGATCATATTACAGTGCCTTAAAAAGTTCAAGAGTGAATTTTTCATAAATGGCATAACCACATTGTATGGACCTGACCCAACTAATTTTCTTACTCAAATTTGGCACCCTTTCTTTGAGCTCTACCTCAGCTAATATCTCAAAATCAAAATAGTGGGTGCTACATTGGTCCTAATTTTAATATAATGGTACTAGTTATAAGAATTTCAAAATTTTCACCATTTTATTATGAGAAGATTGGGAATGAGGCTTTAAAGTTAGCTACAAAATCTTGTGCACACTATTGAAAACTTTTGTTTTGCCTTTTGATGCAGATTGCTTGGTTAGTTGCTTCACTCTTTTTGCCATTTTTTACTTTTAATACCTACAAAAATCAATAAAGGAGAAGGGATACAAATAATAGAGAATGAATTTTCGACAAGAGTCTAAAAAATTTATGTGATATGTAAAAACTGAAAAATCTTGATGAAAACAATGGGGGGAATGAATTACAAGTAAAGGAGCTCATAAGGGTTGCTTGAAAGCTAAAGAAAACTAAGTGAAATATGAGGTGGTGGGCTGGCTAGAGAGAGCGAAGATAACAAGAAAAAGAAAAGAGTGAAAAAAAAACTAAGTGGAGTTAGAATTTAAAACAAAATAGAGTAAGGCATCTGCTATGCTGGTAAGTCTATCGAAAGCTATCAAATAATAAACTTAACATCCTTACTATATAGTAGGGTTAGTTAGGATTGATCCGTAGGGAACAAGGGTGTCAATGCTATTTCTAATGATGTGTAAAAAAAAAGAAAAATAAAAATATCCCTTAATTTGCTTAACTAAACTAAATAGAAAATATAACTAAAAATATAAAGGAATAAACAGCAATACTAAAAACATAGGTAGAAGATATCATTATGATTCTGAGAAAGAAAATAAATCATTGAAAACATGTGAATTGTGTCCAAACTAATATGTTATCCCATAGACTTGATTGCAATCCTTGTACTCCACTCCTTTAACTATAGATAAGTCTAACGTAACCGAAAAGTTATCCCTAACCATACAATAAATTAGGATATAATCTCTATATTTAATTTACAATAACTTTTAACACTGTGTAATAGCTAACTTCATCCATAATCTTACACGTACAAATCATGTAACTTAAAGAATCAAAACCCTAGGCTACATTGATTAAGTTTCAATTACAAATTCAATTATCCTATTGCTACATTAGGTATTTCTGAATGACAATTACAAATCATCAAATTGTACCTAGTGTTTGAACTCGTAATTACTAATAGGGTGATCAAAACTATGAATAAGCCTTAATTTTTGGCATTTAATCAAGGTTTTAATTCAATCCAAACCTAAAAACTCAATATTAATTAAAACTCAATTATATTTTTACAATTGAATTCTCATCATCCTTTTAATATCTTCTAACCCATAAAGTTTACCATGAATAACAAAATTAACAAGACCAAAAGTAAATTCATAGAAAATTTACTAAATTTTCAATTAAACCTAAAGGAATTAAAGATGAAGAAATCTATTTAACAATATCTAAAGATCATGTAAAGAACAAACATAAAAACTTAACCCAATTGAAAGAACAACTAGATTAATGACATGAGAACAATGTAATATCAAAATCATAATGAAAACTAACTATTTATCAAGAGTGAAAACAACTAAGTGGGGTTAGAATCTATATAAAAAAAAGAGTAATGTGTCTGTCACACTGGTATGTCTATCGTAAACTACTAAATAATAACATAACATCTTAACTATGTAGTAAGATGAGTTAGGATTAATAGGCAGAGAGCCAAGGTGTCAAGTCTATTTCTAATGATGTGTGAAAGAAAAGAAAAATAAAAATATCCCATGTTTTGTTTTACTAATCTAAACAACAAATAGAACTAAACAAATAAAGGCAAACGAATAAGTGTATAAAATATAAATAAATAAGTAACATTACTAGAAACACAAGTAAAAGATATCATCGAGATTCTAAGAAAGAGAATAAATCATTGAAAACATTTGAATTGTGTCCAAGCTAAGATGTTATCTTATAGACTCAGTATTATCCTTGTACTCCATTTCTTTAACTATACATAAGTCTAACACATTTGAAAACTTAATCCTAACCATATAATAACCTAGGATATGATCTATAGATTTAATTGTACAGTAGCTTTAAACACTAGGTAATAGATAACTTATGTCATAATCATACACGCATAGATCATGTAACCTAAAGAATCAAAACCCCAGGTGAAATTGATTGAGTCTCAATTAAAAATTCAATTAGCCTATTGCTACATTTAGTATTTATTAATAACAACTACAAATCACCAAATTATACCTAGTGTTTGAACTATAATTTACTAATAGGGTCATCAAAATTATGAATACACCTTAATTCTTGGAATTTAATCAAGGTTTTAATTCAATCCAAGCTTAAAAACACAATATCATTAAAAACCCAATTCTATCTCACAATTGAATTCCCATAATCTTTTTAATATTTTCTAACCCATAAATTTTAGCCACGAATAATAAAATAAAAAAAAAGTAAGTTCATTAATGGAAAACATACTAAAATTGCAATTCAACCTAAGGGAATTAAAGATGAACCAATCTATTCAACAATATCCAAAGTTCAGACAAAGAACAAACATAAAAACTTAACCCAAATAAAATAAAAACTAAATTAATGAAATAAGAACAATGTAATATCAAAATCAAAATAAAAGCTAACTATTTTCTATCTAGGAATGAAATATATAGGTCTCCTTAAGTACAACTTCAAAACTAACCCAAAATCACTAAAAACAATAAAAAAGAGGAAGAAGATGGACATTTCAAAAAAGGGTTTAAAGGTGATGAAAATATCTTCTTTCTATCCTTAAATATGTCCTATTTAGGGTTAATAATGTTTGGAGGAGTTAATGTCTTGTTTTCCCAAAAATGTTTTTGTTTTTCAAGACATTAAATTGTGGTTAACATACCTTTGATAGCTATGTAAAGCAACCCCCGTTGATGAACTTGAAAAGTCAGCTTCAAAGATAGTTTTTAGGGAGTTTAATGGCATCATTGATACATATTGTTAAAGGTCTTAATCGGAGTTTTTTAATAGTGGTTCACGTCTTATTAGTGGCACCGTTTAGCAATGACTACCATTAAAGTGTCTGGGTTGCATCTTTCTTGTTCTATTTTACTTTAATTCTTCTCTAAACTTGACCATTTCAACTAGAATTTGTGTCTTGTGATCAAACATACCATTAAATGCATAATGAACACAAATTAAGTACTTTTACATCAATTATAAGATCACATATTAAAACTCAATATAATGCATCCCTATCATATGCTTACACGATCATGATAGGTAAGGTGCTGTTAACTAGTTCATGATCGTCCAAGATAGAAGGTTATGTCTCCTGGCTCTTTTCCAACACTTCTTTTGCTCACTCCATGCTATAGACTTCCATCAAACCTAGATGCAACGAGAAGCAACACTAAACCTTTATTTGATTTATAAACATCAAGAAACATTAAAAGAAAACACTAAAAAAGAACTTAAAGATCAAAATTGTAATAAACAATCATAATGACTAAAAAAAACTAAGAACATAAATTTCTAAATTTAAGGTCACTAGGATAACCATCCATCAATCTCAATTTTATCAAATAAAGGAAAGAAAGGAGACTACTTTCCTTTCTTTTCAAAATACTCCTCTAAAATTTGGTTGCATCTATGCCCATTGACCTTAAGTGTGTCCCTTTTATCAATCTCAAACTTTAAAGCTCCATGCTTGAACATATGGGTAACCTCAAAAGGACCACTCTAATGAGACTTAATCTTACACTAAAAAACAACTTCAATTTTGAGTTAAACACTAACACCAAGTCTCCAATTTTTTATTCCTTCTTTTTGATTTGGCATCATGCCATCTTTTAACTCTTTATTTTCATAACTTGGCATTCTCATAAGCATCAGACCTTAGCTCTTCCAATTTGTAAAGTTGTAAAAGCCTCTTCTCACTAATTATCTTCTAATCAAATTTTAGTGTCTTAATCACCTAATATGCCTTATGCTCCAACTTCATGGGTAAGTGACAAGCCTTTCCATAAATAATTCAGAAGAGGGTTATGGTTATAAGTGTCTTGAAAGTAGTTCGATATGCTTATAATGCTTCATTTAGCTTTAATGCCAAATTTTCCTTGAACCATTCACTATTTTTTGCAAGATTCACTTTAATTTTCAGTTAACAAACTCCACTTGACCACTTATTTACAGATGATAGGGCATAGCCACTCTATGGTGGGCTCCACATATCTTAAGAAGTGCTTCAAATGACTTGCTCCAAAATACACTTCTCTATCACTTATAATAGCCTTTATAGCTACAAACCTACTAAAGATCCTCTTGATGAATATTTGCACTAATTTACCATCATTAGTTAGAGTTGCCATGGCTTTATCCCATCTTAAAATGTAATCCACACCAACCAAAATGTACATATTTCCTAAAGGAGGATGGAAAAGGTCCTATAAAATCCAATCTATATACAAAAAGAAGCTATTCAACCTCTAAGATATTAGAAAGGGAAATCTCATCCCTCTTAGAAATATTCCCAACTCATTGGCATCTATCACATTACATCACGTACTTACGAGGATCTTTGAACAAGTTAGGTAAAAAAATCCATAATCTGATATACGAGCTACCATCTTGTTGACTCCACAATGACCTGAATAAGAAGGATTATGACACTGAACTAGGATTTCTAATGTCTCTTCCTCTAGAACACATCTATGAATCAATCTATTAGAATAAAATTTATAAAGAATTGGCGCCTCCCATAGATAATGAGTACACTCGTATAAAAATCACTTCTTTTATTGATAGGACAGGTTAAAGGGAAGGATACCACTTGCGATGTAATTTTCTATATTAGCATACCATGGAATAAATAGGTGGTGTACCATCATCAAATGTCCATTGTGAAATTGTTCATTGATCTTGTCACCTTGTTGTACCTACCCTCCATCAAAACTTGATAAGTGTTTCGCCACCAATTTTTCTACTCCCTTCTTATCTCTAATCTCAATATCAAACTCTTATAGAAGCACCATCTACTAAATAAACCTCGATTTTTCATTTTTCTTAGTGAGGAGGTAACTTAATAATACATGGTTTGTATAAATCATTACCTTTGAACCTAAGACGTCAGATCGAAACTTATCATATGAAAAAACCACTGCTAGCATCTCTTTTAGTTGTTGTGTATTTCAATTGAGCTCTTGCTAAGTTCTTTCTTGCATAGTAAATTGCATGCAATATTTTTTCCTTCTATTACCCTTACACACATCCTACTACATGCTCACTAGTATTGCTCACCATCTCAAATAGTAGAGACCAATCTAGTGATGTCAATATGGGTGTGGAAATGAGTACCTCCTTTAATATGTCAAAAGAATTCAAATAATATGCATAGAAATGAAAGGGAATATCCTTAACTAATAAATTTTGTAAAAGATTAAGTAATAAGAGAAAAATCCTTTATGAAATGATGGTAGAATCCTGCATGTCCAAAAAAATCTCACACAGCTTTGACATTACTTGTTGGTGGAAGCTTCTTAATGACCTCCATCTTGGCTCTATCACTTTAATATCCTTAGACAATATTTAATGTCCCAAAACTATGCCCTCGTATACTATAAAGTGGCATTTCTCCCAATTGATAATGCAATGTGATTCCTAGCATCTTTAAAGAACTTTGACCAAATTTGTCAAGTACTACTTAAAGGAGTCTCCAAAGACTAAAAATTCATCTATGAAAACTTCCATAACATCCTCTATCATGTTTGAAAATATATCCATCATATACCTTTTAAAAGTTGCTAATGCATTGCAAAGTCCAAAAGGAATCCATCTATAGGCAAAGGATCCACAGGGACATGTTAAGGTGGTCTTCTCTTAGTCTTTTGAACAAATAAAAATATTATTATACCCTAAATAATCATCAATGGAACATTAAAATGCATGCCTAACCACTCTTTCAAACATCTTATAAATAAAAAGTAAAGGAAAGTGATCTTTCTTAATCACTATATTGAGCCTCCTATAATCAATGCATACCCTCCAACCCAAGATTGTTTTAGTATAAATTAACTCCTATTTATTACTTTCGATTACCATCATAACCCCTTTTTTAGGTACACATTGTACTAGACTCACCCAATTACTATCCAAAATAAGTTATCACCAGTATATAAAAGCTTTACCACTTCCTTCTTAACAACCTCTTTTATGTGAGGTCTTGGTCTCCTTTGGATCTCCCTTGTCACCTTATAACCCTCTTTATGATTTATATTATACATCACTAAATTAGGACTTATTCATATTATATCTAAAATTTTCTAACCTTTAGCTCTAATCCTCCTTTTAATTATCTCTACCACTTTCTATTCTTACTCTAAATTTAGTTAGTTGAAAATTTTAATGGGCAATGTATAGCCCTTTAGTGAGAGCAAAACTACCCACTCCACCATCCATTAAAAGACAACTGATTTTAGAGTTAAAACCCTTACCTATACAACTTCCTTAAAAGCTAGTACCACGAAAACCATTAGAATGATGAATTTTTCTACCTTGACTAGCACATCTTCCACTACACCACGAATTGAATGAGCATATATGTTGGTTTAATATCTCCCAACACTAATTTCTTGGAAATAGACAAAAGCATAAGATTAATTCAAGATTATCAAATGCACGAGGTACAGTAAAACTACCTAGATCTTGCAATTTGAAAGGAATATAGCTAGTAATGATAAAGCTACAACTTTCCAATAATGATACTATTTAATTGTCCTCTTAAGTTCACTTATTAGTTCTGATGTCTTTGAGAAACTTAATATACTTTAGCATGTCTTTCAAGGTTTCCATAAAGGATAGTTGATTTGAAAATTCTTTAACTTCTCTAAAAACTTTACAAATTAAGCGCGCATCTAGTTCTTCTTCAACCTTTTGATGAATGGGATTTTTTAGACATACAATGGTGGTGGAACATAGGATTCTCTTCACTCTTTTCCTCCTTTTCTTGTTTCTCTTCCTTATGGGTTTTGATCTTCTTCTCAACTAGCTCTTCTAATTCTTTTTCATTTCTAAGTATGAAGGCCTTTAATTTCTCCCTTAGATTACACTCTATGTTACTTGGGAAACTCCCTAAACTTATTGTAGATAATGTATTAACTAGCTTCTCAAACTGAACCTCGAAATTATGAATGGAAGAAGCATAATTCTTTGTATTCTAGTTTAACTTGACTTCCACCCTTTTTTGACTCTCGTCTCAGCATGGAAACTTCAAATTTAATATGTAAATTACCTTATCCATCTTCGATTCTAATGATCCAAGCCTATCTTGTTCAAATCCTATTGAGGCTTGTGCTCTCATATGGCTCTTGGCATTGTTAGACCAAGAAAAATTCGAGTGATTCTTCCACCCAATATTATAAGTAAGCAAGTAAGGATTGTTGCCTCCTTGGCTTTATTATGCTCCCATATAGTTCACTTGCTTCATACCACTGCTATCCATTAAGAAATAATCAATTGAAAAATGGCCATCTTTCCCTCACAGTACATATTCACGTTGTATCACTTTTAATGAACTAAAGGAAGTAGCATGTAGGCTATTTATTTTCTAGGTAAAGTTTACTATTTAAACCTATAATGCTGCCATTACATTTATAACAAGCACTCCATATTGAACTTTGAAATTTGGTTTATTGCTCTTCTCTATCATCAAAATACTGTTTTTATTTGCCATCAACTCCAACAAATCATATGTAGCTTCTACTATCTTCCTTATCAATAAACTACCAATTGCTACATGAATGGTCCCTTTTGTAGGTGAAATAAAGCCATTATAAAAGGTTTATAAAAAAACTTCTTGAATCTCTCCCATGCTTCATACAAAAACTCTCCACTGCATTGCTAGAATTTTGTTATCTCCTTAATGACTCTTGTGGTCTTTGTTAAGGTAAAAGATCGAGCCACAAAAGGTTGCACCAAATACTCCCATATTGTCACATTCTCTGGATTAAGGGAGTTCAACCACATCTTGGATCGATCTTTCAACATGAATGGGAATATTCGCATCTTAGTTCCATCCTTTAACATTCGATTATATTGGAATGTATTGCATATCTTTAAAAAACTAGCTAAATAAGTAATAGGATCCTTATTGGCTAGCCCATAAAATTAAACATTAGTTTGTAACATGTTTAATAAGGCTAATTTAATCTTAAAATTCTTGGCCTGGATTGGGGATCTCGTGATTTGCTACTAATTGTCATTGAACCCTGACCTTATAAAACTTAGGATGGTCATTTGTTATCCACCTTAATCTCCTTCTTCCACCATTGATCTATTTAATGCTTTCTAGCACTTCACTCTTTCAATTTCCCTCTTTCTTGGTGATGTCGAAAACGTTTGTGTATTTAAGTTTACTTAAACTCCTTGTGGTCTTTGTGGTAATAAAAATGCAATCACATAAGGAAAAGTATCAAATTCTTTAAATCAAAATAACTCAAATTGCATAAGATGCTAAAACTACTATTTCGGCAATGACATAAAAAAAAACTTGTTATATTGTATGTGTTATACCATAAGTATACAGGTCGTATCTTTATAGTATAACCAATATCATTCCCTAGGATTGTGATTAGTCACTAATAACTTGAGTTGAACTTGTTTATGTTAAAACAATAGAATGAATGTAGTTGAAAATAAAATTAATGTAGTTGAAAATAAACTAAGAATGCAATAATGAATTTAAGATTAATCAATGATAAACACTTAGGAATTACTTCTATAACTTGTTCATCTTCCCTTACTTTATTGATTCAATGATTTTTGATCCTAGATATCCTATTTTTTTAATTACCCTCTTTCGAGAACTAACCAAGTAATCCCAATAAAAATATATAGGAATTGAATTGTAATCTCCTAATCTCTCAAAACTATTCCTAAATATCTAATTAGATTTAAAGAAATCCATAACTATGTTCAAATCACAAATATTCAGATTAATAAATAAAGAAAAGAAAGAAAATAAGTGAAGAAAATAATTGAATATTGAATATCTCCCTCTTCTTGCCCTTATATTGGAAAGTTTGGAACTTGAGTTGTCCTTGATTCTTAGCTCTTTGATCTATTTTTCTCTTGTTCTAGCTACCACTATCTTATTTTTCTTTTTCCTTCAATTCCTTCCAACTCTCCTAGAACTCCTATTAGTTTTTTCCACTTATTTATATTCCAAAAATAGCCTAAAATTACCAAAAACGAGTGAATCTAGCTTTATGTAGATTTTTTGCAATGCATGATCATGCAAGTGAAAGGAGGTTGCAATTCTAGCAATGTACGATCGTGATAGATGGTTGAACTCATCCTGTTTTCTCTAGCTTTTTCCATAGAGTTCCCTACTTCAACTTAACATCAAAATACATCAAATCACCCCTCAAATAAGATCAAATTCTTTCCCTACATCAACAAACATCACACAAAACATATAAAACATCATCAACATAAAAGAACATAGATCTAAGCCTTAATCACCCAACTACCAATTAAAAACATAGAATAATAGCCTAGAAAACAAACTTTAATGCACACCTATCACTAGCTAAGGGTTTGAAAGGCACCCTAAATGGTGAATTTGCTCTCTACTTCTGAGACCACTAACTACGCCATGATAATATGATTGGATTGATAAGAATCAGACAAATTGGAATTCTCATAATCAAAGGCTGTCCTTTTACAAGATAATGATGCCTCTTATGCTATAGTGACTCAAAATATCTAGAAGTCACTGGAAATTTTCTTGGAAGAACTTTCTTAAATCATCACAATATTTTTCTTACCACTAACGATGACATGAAAATCACCAAAATTAAGAAAAATTAATGGCATTTGAATTTGTGTGAGATACTAACATAGATAATAAGTCTAAAAGACTATAAACCACTCAAAAATCATAAAAAAACACTTATGAAAATAATGATAAAGATGGCTAGCAATGGTGGTAGAGCAACATTGATATACAAAGAGGAGAATGGTAGTGCTAAGGGATAAGAAGAAAGAATGATGAGGAAGACAGAGATGGTGACATAAGATGGTTGTGGAGATAGGGATCCAAGTGGTAGAGGGGAAGAAAAGATGAGGAAAGGAAAGAAAGGGAGAGAAAAGGGGTCGAGGCACTAGTTAAGAGAAGAGGAAGAAACAAGATGATGATGAAGAGGGGTTGAAGGTGGGTTTATTCAAAGTAGGTTTTGGGAAAATGGTTAGAAGATTGGGTTATCTGACCATAATGTCATTTAGGTAGATAATAACAGCGCTTTATCATTATGCCCCAACAAGGGTAGGATTCACATTAAGAGATTTAATTACTCGATAAGCCTTGTATTCAAGTTCAACAAGTAAATGACACGATTTCACATGTATAAGCAGAAAAGGGGACACACCTAATAAGGTTTTATAAGCTGTCTTATAGACTCATAGAGCATCATATAACCTATATCAGTCCAATCCTTCTTAGCAACCTATACTATTTTCTCCAATATTCATTTTTACTACTTATTAGTTACTTATACTTATTCACTATCTTGAGACGAAACAGGGTAAAAATCCTATATATAACACCATAATGTTTAACAATCTTTTCAAGCTTGGTATTACAAAACTTTTTCACATATCAGTTACTATGGCTCTAGGAATACCAAATTATGAAACCAACTCCATAAGGAATCTAACTACTACCCTAATATTATTAGTGGATAAAGCTTTTGCTTCAATCCACTTAAAAGCATAGTCGATAGGCACTAGGCTATATTTTTTATCACAAAAATTTGAATAAAAAGTCTTATAAAATCAATATCCTAAACATCAAACACTTCAAACTCAACAAAATCCGTCAAAGGCAAATTATCTTAGTGAGAGACATTACCTATTTATTAGCTCTTGTCACGGGGCACAACAAACCCTTAGGTATCTTGGAAGAGAGTGGATCAATAAAAACCAAATTTGAGGACTTTTTGACTAATTCTATTGGCATCAAAATGGCCTCTTGAAGGGTTAGAATGGTTGTGCTCCAAAATAGCCCTAGCTTTCTAATATGGAATGCATTTTTATATCACTTCGTTTATGAAAATTTTGAACAAAAAGGGAAGAAATATCAAATATATATAAAAATATCTTCATCTATTAATACAATAGGAGATAGGGGTCAAATTGATATGATTTTTATAGTTAATTTGATGAATTATGACCCCTATATTAGTGTTTAAATGTTTAA
>JAOXYD010201089.1:0-22047 GCA_028565735.1 Pinacopodium congolense
TTGGCATTCCATTTAAGTTAAAGAATTTCATATTGTTTAACTTGGCCTTAGGTGTTTAAAGTGTTTTAATTCCACAAAAGTTTTTAAACACCCAATTCACCCCCCTCTTGGGTGCCATAGGGCTAACAGGTTTATTGTGTCAGTTTTGTGACATTTTGGAGGTTAAAAATGATTATCTTAAAGTTAAAACTTAAATAATGTAGTTTTGACAGCTTGTATGTTTATTAGGTTCAATATGATTATTTGATACTTTAATTTCATTTTTGTTGCATCAATCAATTAGTTTATAGTCTACTGAAGTTCCACAAGGCTTGTCATAATTTTTATTTTCTCTAAAAGTTTCATAATCATTTTTATTAAGTGAGTTTTATTGATGCATTATTATAGATTTGTTCTAATTACTTCCTTTAAAAAAATTAATAGTGATAGTTGTTGACATTGTTAAAGGCTACCCTTTGCCATTAAAATAGATTTAATAACTTATTCTTGACTTATGATACATATGATTTGAGTTACTTGGATTATTTAATGTAATTTAGATTGATTTATACTTTGTATGAACATTATAGAAAGGATTGGTGTTTGTGCTTGATATCATTGCAATCATTGCATCATTTTAAACCCTTTAAGTGTTGATTTTGATGAAGCTAAGGGGCCATTCGATTCAGCTTTTGGTTATAGTTTTTTTTTGTAATTTTATATTTTTATTGAATTTTGTGTATTTTTATAGATTTTTATAATGTCTTTCTCGATTTTTCTGCTGTATTAGTGTGTTTTTTATTTCTGTAATGTTTTTTTTTCAATTTTTGTGTTTAGAAAAGCTAAAAACCAAAACTTTAAAAAAAATGAAAATGAGCGGGCCCTAAATTTGAGAGTGATATGAGAATTGAGAGCTTGATTTTAGGCTTATTGTTGGGATTCAAAATTTTATAATTACAATTTTTTGAAAAGGTTTACTCTTCACCTATGAAAAAACATGATTGTTGGATTCCTTTTGACCTATAAAATCAAAATTGTATTAGGTTCCTCTTGAGCCTTATAAAATAAGACATTTTTTTAGGTTACTCTTCACCCTCTTTGTGAGAAGTAAGATTGTAAATGTTTCTCTTTATCTCCTATATGGAAAGAAGAAATTATAAGGGTTACTCTTCACCCTAAGAAAGATGAATATAGTTAAAACTTCTAATAAGTAATTGAGGAATAAATTAAGCAATTGTTAAGGACTATTAAACTATTATGAATCTTTGTGTTCTTCTTTCCCTATCCATTTTATGTTTATGCACTTGCATTTGATTTACATTTAATTGAATTTTCTTAAGTATCGACATATTATTATAGGTTCAATTTTGATGTTAGTGATTATATATAGTTAAAATTGGTTAAGGTGGTTTAGATTGTTTAGTTTAGTAATAATTTTTTAAATACCTAATTCACTCCCCTCCCTTTCTATTGGGTGTCATAAGGCTTACAGAACCTTTAATGAATGCAAATTAAAATTATATTTTTGACATAAATGAAAAGTATCTCTTTATATATATATATATATATACATGCTTTATACTTAAAATTATATTTTTGACATAAATGAAAAGGATCTCTTTTTACCAAC
Organism: Pinacopodium congolense; assembly: GCA_028565735.1. Lineage (NCBI taxonomy): Eukaryota > Viridiplantae > Streptophyta > Magnoliopsida > Malpighiales > Erythroxylaceae > Pinacopodium > Pinacopodium congolense. Next base: position 1,610 of record JAOXYD010201089.1, read on the forward strand.
AATTTGCTTAAAATCCCTTGCAGACACCTCTTTTCTGTATTCTTCTTCTTCTTCTCTCCTCCTCTCTCTACTCTCTCTAAAATTTTGCTATAAATCCAAATTCTTCTCCGAAAACTTTTAGTTTGTGTTTAATATTTTACCTACTACTTCCATTTAACTCTAATAACTTAAAAAAATATCTCCAAAAACACAGAACAATTCACATAAACATCAAATTCTACATATTTAGTATCAAAATCATTTTTCGATGATTTTTTAAGTGTTGGGTCAGATTCCAGTAAGTGGTAAGAGCCATAGCATTATCTTAATACCTACATCCATTTCCATCAACTAATTTTAATAATTTAAGCAAAAATTGGTAAATTTTTTAATCCTAAGATTTGGAAATTTTCAATTTTGTTAATTTTTCATTTTATTAGTTTTTAATTAGTGTTTAATTTATCAAATTTAAGTATTGTAGAAGTTGAATTTGGTATGAATACATATAAATCGAATCAATTTCGAAATTAGATAGAATTAGGATTTTAGAATTTGGAATTTTCAATTTTGTATTAAGTTTTATGAAATTAAATGTATATTCATGCAATTAGATGTATGAATGGAATAATCAAATCATCAATTTCATTTGATTTAGTATAATTTCAATTTTTCCAATTTTAGGAATATAAAAATTGGAGAATTTTTAATTTTAGGTAAAATTGTATTAAGTTTTATGTAATTGAATGCATATTCATATAATTGAATGTATGAATGAGGTAGTTAAATTATCAATTTCATTTGATTTGGTAAAATTTTAATTTTTCCTAATTTTAGGAATATAGAATTTGTGATTTTGGAAATTTTTAATTATATGTACAATTAGCTTATTTTTCTTATTGGCTTATTCAATTGCATTGATTTTCATAGGTAAATAGAGGGTAATTTGACATCAAGCACTGCTGGTGATACTTCAATCTCTTCTGGGAGATTCGATGATCCGACATGGGCTTATAGTAAACCAATTCCTAATTCTAATTCAAGGAGTCATATTATATGCAATTATTATAATAGGACTTTAAAAGAAGGAGGAAACAAGATTAAATAGGCATTTGATTGGAATAAAGGGTAATGTAAAGACTTGAAAGAACGTTCCTCATGATGTTAAATGGCAAATGAAAATTTTAATAAACTAGTATCAGACAACAAAAGATAGAAGAGCTAGAGTGAGTTTTGGTATTAGCAGTATGGTTTCATTTTTTAGAGGTGGTGAATTTGGTGTTGATAGAGAAGATGTCAGTGGATTTAATATTGGAGGATCTTCTACCCCTTATAGTTGACAAGAAGGGAGTGATTCGGGTAACAATAAGGCTAGATAGAAAAGAAGAAGGCCATTTGCTAGTTTTTTACTCCAAGAACAACTCTAGAGCTCAACCTTCTATTCGTGCTGCCACGCAAACAAAGGAAGCGGACAATCAAGTAGATATGGCTATGGTAGATGGTGGTATGATGCAGGTCTATCATTCAATGCTACTCAATCGCATTATTATCAGCCTATAGTGGATGCCATTGTCTCATATGGTCTAGGATATAAGGCTCCTTCAATACATGATTATAGAGGCAAACTTCTTGCCTAGTATGTTGTTGAGATGAGACAGTATTTACAAGGGAAAAGATGACTTGGGCTCATTATGGATGTTTTATTATGTATGATGATTGAACTAGTCAGAAACAAGATACTTATATCAATTTCTTAGTTTATTTTGCCAAAGAGACAATGTTTTTTAAGTCAGTTGATGCAACTAGTATGATTAGGAATGTTGATTACCTATTTCATCTTTTTAATGAAGTTGCTAATGAAATTGGACATGAGATAATTATTTAGTTTATTACTAACAATGATGCAGCTTTCAAATCAGTTGCGAGGAGTTATAGAATATGTATAACTATTTCTTTTGGGCTCTATGTGCTGCTCACTATATCGATTTAATGTTGGAAAATTTCAGAGATAATAAACATTTTTCTATGATAGTGGAGACCGTAATGAAGGTAAAGAAGTTAACAAATTTTCTTATAATTGTACATAGATGTTGAACTTAATGAGTAAGGAGTTCCCGGTGAAAGGAATTTATGTCACTCTGCTGCTACTAGATTTTTCATCAATTTTTTAATAGTACAGATTTTTGTGTTGTTGAAGGAGTTGCAACAAATGTTTACTAGTAATAAGTGGGTAGATTCTCAACATGTTAGGACTAATGTGGATTGGAGGTTGCTTCTATTATTATTAAGGACAGAGAATTTTACCCCAACAGTTAGTTTGTAGTTAAAGTTTGTAAGCCTTTGATTAAAGTGCCTCGTTTCGTAGATAATGATGATAAGCTGACGATTAATATTTTTATGATACCATGGAAAGGGAGAAAGAAGCTATAAAAGTTAATTTTGTACACCCCTTTTGTATCTGTTATTCATAACAAATAAGAAAACTAGATATACACTTCTTTATTTGTTGTTGGTGCATTTCTCAATAGAGGTGTCTACATCTCATACAATTACGAGAAGAGAGTTAAAGTAAACACAGGGATGCTAAGGACTATCACCACTAATATTAGCCATGAGATAATGTAAGACCTCCTCATTTCACAAATAGTGGCGTATAAGGATAACTACTAGTGATTTCGGGTTACATGTAGCAATACGGCAAAAAGATAAAATCAATCCATTTATATATTTTTTAACTTTTGTTACATATTTATAATTAATCATTACTTTATTTTATTTACTAGATCCTTTCTTTAGCTTACAGCTTCTTAGTGGGAGCAGTTTGGCAGTGATGTTTCAGAATTGAATAAGTTTGCAATTCTTATATTGAGTCAATGTGTAAGTGGGACTAGATGTGAAAGGAGTTTGAGCATATTCGAGTTCATTCACTCTAAGAGGAAGAATAGATTGGAGCATAAGAGATTGAATAATTTAATATATATTGGATACAAACCTAAAGCTTCGAAAGAGGTGTGTTCTTTGTTATTATTGTTATTGTTATTATTATTATTATTATTATTATTATTATTATTATTATTATTATTATTATTATTATCATCTCGTTAGTAGTTTGATTTTATTTCTCTACTAGAACTCTGAGTAGAACAATTAATGATAATAATCCTATTTCCTTGGATCATAGTGATACTTTTAGTTGATTGGGTATTTAAGGAGGCAAGTCTTCTAGATAAAAGTGACTTGCAAGGAGATGTTGATGTTCGTTAGGAGGATGATGATATGTCCTTTATTGGGATGAGATTAGATGAGGGTGATGATCAAGTTCTTTTTCTGGATGAGGATTTGTAATAGATGATAAATAGATCTAACTTGATTTTAGCAGTTAGTGTCCTAGATAATGCAGATTCATGTATTTTCAGGTTATTCTCCTCTTTCTTATAATGTTTGATGTTTATGTTAAATTTTATATATGTTAGCTATTAATTTTTTTCACGCGTTAATTCTTCTTTATGGAGTTCCTGTATTAGGTACTAATGTTAGTTATAGCATTTTTTATTCCATGTATTATTTATTGTATGATATTTGAATATATTTAATTATAACTTCATAATTGGAGGTTATTACTTAAAGATGCTTTGATTTATTGATATTCAGTAATATGTAACTACGTTTCTTTTATTTTTATTATATTAATTCAAGTTCATATTTATTTGAAAAATAGATTTAAATTAGTATTAATATGAATGAAGAAAATAGTTGTTTGTTATATATTGTTATTATTTCAAGATGTTTTAATCTTTTGATATTAAGTTATGATAGTTTGATCATTATTATTTTATTTCTATTAATTCAAGTTATAATTTATTTGAGAAATATGTGAAAATTAATATTAATGAGTATAAAATTTATATGAAAATTATATTATATATATTACATTAATTGAATGTTTGAAACATGTTGAAATTATATTTACAGAGAATGCATAATATATATACAAGGATCATTTTACATATTTTATAAAATCTAGAAACTATTTATAATTTTTAAAAGTTAGTCGGTATGGTATCATTCCAAGATAAAAACCAGTATTTATATGATACCAATTTTTAAAACATTACTTGTAGTACTAGGATCAGATGCTATGTTATCTCTTGTATTTTGAATCTTAATTTTGGGTTTTACATGTATCAAAATAATAAATCGTATCCTTATTAACCATCTTTTTCTAAAAAGGTTATTTTTAACCTAAAGTTTCTACTAATTGTCAGGTCAAATTCTAATGTTTCAAAATATTTTAAAAGAACCTTAATGTTTCATAATCATTTAAAAAGAATCTTAATGTTTCAAAAGTGTTAAAAAAAACCATATTTAGAATTGTTTTATTAATATTTTTAAAATATTAAGATTCTTTTTTAATGCTTTTGAAATATTAAAATTTAAGCTAAATATTCTAAAACATCAGGGTATGACCTGAATATTAATGAAAATATTAGAATATAAATGACGCTTTTTACCACAAACTATTTAGTAAGTATATTCTTAAATAGACAACCATGAGTCTCAAGATTTTGTATGGTGGGTTTGGGTCGTGGGTGGGGTTATTTTGTGTTCCAAATGGAAAGACTGATTTTCTAACAATTTTAGACTGATTTTCTGGCAATTTTCTTGATGGGAAGAGTGTCTCTTCTTCAAGGGCTTAGTGATGCGTCATTTTTTCACCCAAGCAAGAACTTCTGAAGCATTGACTATTTGTTCAATTAGATTGCTGTTTCGTTAACTTCTGTGTTGCACTGCGGATTTCAACCTAAAATTATCGTATTTCCCGGAATTGAATTGTTTCATGACATTTTCCAAGATATTCTATACAAGGCCTGGAAGATTCCAAACAACAATTAGCCTACTGTTGTGTTCGATCTCTAGCTTCTGGGCTAAGAACTTTGCTGTCTACTTACAAGTCAACCCCAAAGTCAATGAAAGAAAATGGGTCCAGTGATAACATAACGGGCTTTCCCAATGAAAAGATCTGCAAGGAGTTCATATATGTTCCATCAACGAGATGGTCCATCAAGTAGCCGTTTTGATTCCTGATCCCCACAGGCTTCAATTCTCATACCACATTACAACAATGACAGCTAAGCAATAGCCACATATTTCATTATCTGATACTCCATTTGAATGATAGCTTAATCTGCCTTTGGTCTCCATCTCTTTTTCAAAGCAAATCGTCTCCATCAATGGCATCCATATTCCCTTATAATGAACTTGCCATATTTCCCCTTCTTTTTTTTTTTTTTTTGTTCATTTAATAGAAGCCACACAAAAATGAACTGAGAATCTCAATTTATCTTCTTCACTGCACTGTACTTTATTTCCTATGACATTCTATTTAAAAGTTGGAGATAGAGAAGACCATTAAATGTGAGATGGCCATTGACGTTAAGGACAACAATTTAGATGCAGATTTTCTTCGTAACTGGAGCCCTGACCTAATTGATGTCTTGCCCTTTGAAATAAGCAGGCTCTTAGAAAGGCACAGAAAAGTAAAATTTCCCTTAATGACTTGCTTTGAGAATAAAATTTGGTACATTTACTAAATTGAGAAGGCATTATTAGGATTGAGTAGCACTTAAAAGCTTTCTGAAGGTTAAGTATATTTATTTGTACAATTTTGCAAATGGTTTAAATAGTGAATAGAAAATGAAATGAGAGCATGAGACCGAAGTTTGTGGTCAGGTACCCACAAACGAAATAAATAGGAGGCCGAAGTGTCTCCTCCATTGCGACCTCGTGTTGGGTATGATTTAGACCGATGCCTGCACTTACCTTTTCAAAGTTGGACAGTTGACGAAGAAAGAGGCTACGTACACACTAACTTCTCGTGACTTGTTTTTTTTTTTTTTTTAAATGTAAAATTTAAAAAAGTATAAAAATTAAAAAATAATTTATAAACGTAACACGAAAATAAAATTGCATAAAATTAATAAAAATTAATAAAATACAAAAAAATTAAACCAAATAAACCTTTAATTAATTAATGAATAAATGACGAAAATGCCTCCGTTATAGAAGGGGTGGCTTTTATTTCTTTCATTCTCAATTTTTCCTCCTTGACCAACTATGTTTCGTTTTCAAATAGTAGGTTAATTAAGGATTTGCTTGGATTTGATTTTTATTTTTATTTTTATTTTTATTTTTTAAAAAAATACAAAATTAATAAAATTATAGAAAATTAATTAAAATACAAAAATTAATTAAAATATATAAAAATTAATAGGAACAACTTGCATTATTTTTTATATTTAAAAAAATAATAATAAGAAGCTAAACTTAACGAACCCTAATTTTCCCATACTTTTCATAAAGGTTCGAATCTAAAAGTCCTAAAATTGATAAACAAAATATTTTAAAAACTATGAAAGAAAGAGATCCTCATCAGATGCATCCATCTATCATAACTAAAATAAAGTCCAACGACTTTTCAATGATATGATCGAGTTGTGGACACTATATTAATGATTCTGCAGCTTCTAATATTTATAGCCTAAACGATAAATTCCTATATTAAAAATTATAGAAATCATTGTATAAGTTGACGTCATAATCAACAAAAATCAATAAAAAGAAATAAAATTCACTTTTTATAAATTCTAAGATTGATTGTTGTCCATGTATGCAAGATTTACAAGTTATATATCTAATTAAACAAAAAATTAATTGATCACTTAAATACGTAAAAATCTCTCGAGTAATGTGTTTTAAATAGTGGCTTATGTTGAAAGTAATCATTAAATTGCATCTCGATTCATAGTATCACTAACCGTGATGAAGTTAGAATGTCTTCTTTAACAAGTTTTTTTTAATTTATGGAATTTCCACTTTCCTCTCTTCCCAAATTTGAAAATAACAATACTCACACGAGCATCTACTTTTACAAGTTCTCCAATTTCCCATAAAAGGCAGATCAAAATTCCATCCTATAGTTTGAGAAGTTGCTGAAAATACATGTTCAAATCAACACTATGTATATATTGTCACACAGTGAAAGTTCGCCCTACTAAAAAGGTTGTGTTGACCATTTGACTCGAAATTTTTTAAAAAATTCTCTATAAATTTATAATAGATAGAAGATTCTAGATAATATAAAATTCACTTCTTATAAATTCAAGATTGATCATTGCCCATGTATGCTGAACTTACAAGTCATATATCTAATTACAAAAATTAATTGATCACTTAAATACAGAAAAATCTCTCAAGCAACATGTTTTAGATAGTGACCTACATTAAAACTAATCAATAAAGTACGTCTCAGCTCATTGATCTATAGTGTCACTAACCTTGATAAGGTTAGAATGCCTTCTTTAACAAGTTTTTTTGGTTTATAAAATTACCTCTTTCGTCTCTTTCCAAATCTAAAAGTAAAAATACTCACATGGGCATCGAATTTTAGAAGTTCTCCAATTTCCCATGAAAGGTAGATTAAAATTCCATCCTACAGTTTGAAAAGTTACTGAGAATACACGGTCAAATTAACACTATATAAGTATTGTCATGCAGTGAAAATTCGTCCTACCAAAGAGTTTATGTTGATCTTTTGACTCCAAAATTTTTTTAAAATTTTAAATAAGTCTAAAATGGATGGAAGACTTCAGATAGTATAAAATTCACTTCTTATAACTTCTGAAATTGATCATTGTCCATGTATGTTGGATTTACAAGTCATATATCTAATTAAACAAAAAATTAATTGATCATTTAAATACGTAGAAATCTCTCAAGCAACATATTTTAGATAGTGGCCTACATTGAAACTAATCAACAAAGTGTGTCTCGGTTCACCGATCCATAGTATCACTAACCTTAATTAAGTTATAATGTCTTCTTTAACTTTTTTTTTTTTTGTTTATAAAATCTCCAATTTCCTCTCTTCCCAAATCTGAAAGTATCGAGCATCAAATTTTAGAAGTTCTCCAATTTTCTATGAAATGTATATCAAAATTTCATCCTACAATTTAAGAAGTTGCTAAGAATATACGTTCAAATTAATACTATGTAGGTGTTGCCACATAGTAAAAGTTTGTCCTATCAAAGAGGCTATGTTAATCGTTTAATTTCAGAATTTTCTAGAAAATTCTCAATAAATTTAAAATAAATAGAAAATTCGAGATAGTATAAAATTCACTTTTTATAAACTCTAAGATTGATCATTAGTTATATATGTTGGACTTACAAGTCATATATCTAGTTAAATAAAAAATTAATTGATCACTTAAATATGTAAAAATCTCTTGAGCAACGTGTTTTATATAATGGCCTACATTGAAACTAATCAATAAAGTGCGCCTCGGTTTTATATTTTACTTTCATCGATCCATGGTATCACTAGCCTTGATGAAGTTAGAATGTCTTCTTTAAAAAGTTTTTTTTAGTTTATAAAATTTCCACTTTCCTCTCTTCCTAAATCTGAAAGTAAAATATTCACACGAGCATCGACTTTTAGAAGTTCTCCTACTTCCCATGGAAGGTAGACCAAAATTCCATCCTAGTTTGAGAATTTGCTCAGAATACACGTTCAAATCAACACTGCGGATATATCCACCTGTCATTATTCGGAGACCCCTTTAGCTCAGGACACTACAATGAACATTTCTAGTGAAAGTGTTAGACAAAAGAAGATTAACAGTGAGTCTGGTACAGGCAACTCTGCTTTGAAGATTCGAAGTATTTTCATATTGATTATGAAAATATTTTTTTATAATTATATCTAATATATTTCCCAACATATATATAGTGTAACTTATTTTTTTTAACTGATATTTTATCATATTCATATATATATATATATATATCTTTCTATATATACAAAGGATCATGAAATTTTGTAAAATACAAAACTTCAATACCAAAATTTCTATTAGCTTTTTTGATTTTTTCATTCTTTTTAATTTCTTCGTAACATTAAAGAAGTAAATTTTGTTTCTCTACTGTTTTTTGTAACATTAACGAAGTAAATTCTGTTTCTCTACTATTTTTTTTGTTCTTCATCTCTTAAACCCCTTTATTTGCCATGACGGCCTCTTTTTCTATCTTTGCATAAAAGGTGATAGTTACTTCACTTAATACGGTAGTTGACATTTCGTGTTTTTAAATGAATTTAATTATTTATCTTAGTTACAGGATCCATTAAATACGATTACAAAAATAAATATTCTCATAATTAAAAGAAACATACTTTAAATTTTCAAATTATCTTTATTTATTTAAAAGTTGTTTGATTCAGTTTTTTATTTTTATTTTTATATATTTTAATTAATTGTTATATATTTTTTATTTAATATTATATCAGTATATTATTTTTTAATTTTATAGTGTTTTTTATTTTTTAATTTTAAAAATTAAAAACTAAAACTAAAAATAAAAATCTTTAATAAACATGCTCTTAAAAAACAACAACGTTCGTTGCTGTTAATCTTCTATTGTCTAACAAAAAGTTTTTCCTTGAGTTCGCTGTATTGTATAAATGTAAACAGAAACCATAACAGGTGTACATAAAGTTACTTCGATTAGTAAAGCGAATGGCTTGTCTCACTTTTAACAGCCTCATTCTGGACGTTATTGTGTGCTGAGGCTGAAATATGGCAGCAACCCAGTTCAAGAATTTGGTAGATGGAAAGCAGATTTAAGTCCCTGTCGATGGACATGCAATTATTTCAGCTTAGGTCATGAAAATTGAATGCAATGAAGTGTTTGGTGGATTTCGGTTCTAAATGTTGTTTTTGATAGATTTTCTGTTCCAGGGTAGAAGTAAATAGTTCTTTGTTTCAAGCTCCAGAGCTTACTTTATCCTCTTTTTTTTCTTTTTCCCCTTTGCGATCACCTTCTTTAATGTCCCAGTTGAGTACAGCACCAAAGGAAGTCAGGCACTTGCTTCAAAAAGTCAAACGAAAACAGAAGCAATAACTACAATGGAAAATAGAAGATTCTACTAAAGTTTGAATAATAACAGAACCATATTCTCATTATCCGCCATACGATTTCGCTAAGAATAAGATTTATAACAAAATGAGAAATTTCATTTCATTCAACTTTCAGATTACAGGCAGTTTCAAGGCACCCGTTACCTCCATTTAATTGAGATCCAGGTCACGACCAAAACAGCATATGTGTGTGTTTATATATATATATATATATTTGCCCTTCATTTAATGATTCTCTACACACATGAGCTTTCGTCCAGCCTAACAACATAGTCATCTATGCGTTTGGTTGATGCCTTCCACAAGACATTTGTTGTTTTTTTTTTTTTTGATTGGGCATATCTAGCGTATAATAATTAATTAAATCTGGTTGCATAACTCTATCATCACAAACATTAATGGAATAATTAATTGGCCAGTGTTTATTGATTCAGTGACAAGTTAGTTGCTGCAGACCTTAAAAATAAAATTCAAGAGATCAAAAACTTCATGAGTATTGGTAATCTACAAAAACACGTTTTCTATTTAGAAATATATATATTTTGAGTATTTTACTTTTATTAAGAAGTTTATTTTTGAGTATTTTATTTTTATTATAATTATAAAATACGTTTTTCTCCTCATTATTAGATTTTAAGTCATTATAACTCATTTAAATTCTTCTTTTATTTATTGCAAAAAAACTTTTGGTCTATTTTAAATTAAGTTACTCTTTTCTCTTAATGTTTTCGTTAACCTTTTGCGTCTTTTGCAGATTTTGGATTAGATTTACATTTTTGTTATTCTTATATTAGAGTATTGCGTTTCTGCTACGTCAAGTGATATCAGAGCCTTGAGAACTCAAGGTTCATTGGTCTGATAATGGCTAACACCAACAACGATATTCATGGGTTATCCAAAGTTTGGAGAGTAATTGAAGAATGAGAAAAGTCGATTCGTACGGTGATTCAGGATCAGTTGTAATCATTGGTGCAAGGAGACAATAAACAAAGAACTGGAGATCCAATTAATAAGGAAGGTGGCCCTGTAAGGTACTCTCAAATCCAAAATTATGTGCCTTGGGATTATAATAACAATTCTAGCGGTTACGATAAAGAAGTTTGTGGATGTGATTAGAAAGTTAACAACATCTCACGAGAAGTATAATAGCTTGCAAAGGTATAAATTTTTTTGTACGAGATGTTGAGTGCAAGGAAATTTGTGTGAGATGATTATCGATGGAGGGAGTCAAGAGAATATCATAAGTAAATCAACAGTGAAGAAGTTAAAGTTGACTACCGAACTACATCCGGAACCTTATAGGATTGGGTGGATTAAAGAAGTTAGCGAGATTTTTGTCACAGAATGTTGTAAGGTGCCTTTTTCTATTGATAAATATTTTGACAAGTATTATTGCGATATAGTTGAGATAGATATATGTCAAATTTCATTAGGGAGATGGATGCAGTTCATTTAGATAGAAAGAATATTTATTAATTTATAAAAAGACGGGGTAAAATATACTTTAGTGCCCATAAGTGACAAGAAGGGTATAAAGTATGTGGAAGAAAATACGAACCAATTATTGCAAGTGGAAGATAATAAATCCGAATCTGTGGTAGGAACAAAGGAGACAGAGGAGACAGAGGAGGCTCATTTATTGATGGTAAAAAGAGAAGAGCTGATAAAAGACAAGGAGGTAGTGGGATCTATAGATTTAACGATTTTTTCGGAGAGTGAATCTCAATTTGAGAAACATGAAAAAGAAGTAAATCCTAGGAAGGATGATGAGCCAAATATTATGAAATATGTTAATATAGTTTCTATTGATGAAGGTAGTTATAATGCGAATAAAAAGGATGTTGAATTTTCAAATAGTGATGAAAGAATTGTTTCTTAGATAAAGTTTGAACAAGCGAGTAAAAAGGATGATGCTAAAATTATAAAAATCATCAATGAGAGTTGTAGAGTAGTTTATAAAGAGAAGGATGTTGTTCAAGAAGATGGAAATATTGGGTTTACATTCTCTCAACAGATGGTTGGAAAATTAGTTTATTCTCCACAAAAAGCAATTAAGGTATCTCATGTTATTAAGTGGTTTAAGAATCTTATTTTAGAAAAGTATGAAAAAGCATTTGTTTAAGAAGAAATTGACAGAAAAAATTTAATGTGATTAATCAACAAGTATCAGTTAGGCATAGATGTTATGGCACTTAGTCCTCAAAAGAAGGTTATCCAAGCTCCAAGTGAATTTAAAAAGAATTGTACTCTTATAGAAGAATCAGATAAAGACATAAAGTTTTGGTCAAGGGGTACTTATGAAATAAAGTTCACAAAGGAAGCATCTGACATAATGTTAGTAATAAAAACACTATTCTTTAATAGAACTTTTTTTTTTATCTGTTTGAAATCAAGATGGATTTAAACCTCAAGTTAGTGTACTGGCAATTTTGACATTTAGATTGTAAGAGGTTACAATATATTTATTGGTACTATTCTTTTCAGCAAAAGAAGCGAAAGAAGGAGAATTTGGATCTAACAATTGGTGTTTTTCAAAGAAGGAAAAAATCAAGAATTAAGTCAAGTTATAAAGGCAATATTTTTCATTATGCTTCACAATCCTTAAAATATGCAAAGACTTTGAAGTACAAACGATTTGAGAACTTTGATCATAACTTGAGGTCGAATTATTTTTACAAGTGAAGGAGTTTAACGTGGAGCTTAAAAACAAAATTTAAGAGATCAAACCCACGGGTGATGTTAATACATAAAGACACGTTTTTTATTTAGGAATATAAATATATATATTGAGTGTTTTACTTTTACTATGATGTTTATTTTTTAATGTTGTATTTTTATTAAAATGATAAAAGACATTTTTCTCCTTATTATTAGGTTTTAGGTCATTATAACTCATATAAATTCTTCTTTTATGTATTACGAAAAAAACCTTTGGTTTATTTTAAATCAATATACTCTTTTCTCTTAAGGTTTTCATCTACCTTTCCATTCTTTTGTAGATCTTGGATTAGATTTACGTTTTTATTACTCTTAGCTAGAGTGTCGTGTTTCCGTGCTACGTCATTAGTGTTCTTCTAGTTTAAATGTTAATCATCTTGTTATTAATTTATATGGATCAGCGTCCATCTAGCTAACTGATTTTATTAGAATATGTGTGCCTAAACAATTAAGTGAGATACAATGTTGTGTTATAAATATTGTGGATCAAGTATGGCTTAGGTGTTTAATAATGCATGTGGTTCTGGGTTTGATGGTATGTATCTACCGTCTACATATACATGAACGAAAGATCTAATCTTTCTCAAAATATATCTTTTTTGTTGAGTTCCTACAATGGGACAACATACAAATAAATCGAGCAATATGTGTGTGTGTGTGTTTATCTAGTTCTGCACGTAATATTACCTCCATTATCCCATTTCATGGTTAGTGAAATGATATCTGGTCACAAGGATCCCCTTGTACATATCTTAATTAACGGAATTGCATTCAATTTCCTGTCTCCCTAGTTTGTAGTGGCAATTCAAAATCATTTTTCATTGGTAGCCAATTAACCATCATATGATGCTCTTTTCTTATATTACTATCATTAGATACTTTATAATTTTCTTTCCAAGACTATTGTAGTACAAATTGAAATAACTATTCTAATCAATGCGGATTTTTAATATGAACATAGAAGGTTAATATATAGAAATGAAAATCTACCATTTTTTGGAAATTATGTTTGTTTTTTATTTCTATTATATAAACATGATATAAATGTCAAATAACCGCATTGCTATTGTAATTTTAATAAATAAAAAAGGAAAAAACAGATCATATCAACGACACACACCTAAGTTATAAAGTCTATTTCTATAAAGATGGATTTATTTTTCAGTGTGTAAATATGGTTACTCCATTTTATCATCTGATAAAATATGGAGTAAGAACCGTATGTACCCAAGAACAAAACTACAAAAACGGTTTCAAAGTTTGTATTGTTGGAATAATTTTATTGGACCAGAATCTATTTAATTGTTCCAGTATTAATTTGGACAGCATTAATTAGATTAAATAAAAATAATTAATTGGATTAATGGTCCATAAAAGATAAATAATGGTTTAGAAAAAAATGTGACCATATCAGTGTGGGCAAACCGTTTATTAGACTGTGATGGGGTTGTCTAATAAAAGACTGTCCATAAATATCAGTGTTAGATCTCCTGCTTTTACTATATATAGACTTAGTCATACAGTCACATGAGTCATCACAAGAATAAAGCATTAAAAAGAGTAGAAAGACTGCATCTAAATTCTCTGACCTCTCTCTACTCTCTCTCTTTAGTCTCTGCAGACTCTCTCCCTCTCTCTCTATTTTTTGTCCATATTTTACAGGTCTAAAAACACAACTTCAAGACAGATTTTCTCATTTTTCGAATCAATAGTCACAAAATCATGTACGATTTCTACACATTTCACGTTTATATGGTTAGATATTGGGTGAGTTCATTTATTTAAACATAAAGTATCTCACATTTGGTATCAAAGTTTAGCCATATTTGTGATTTTGTGTTGAAAAATTTATGTTCTTCATCTGGAAATTTGAAGAATAGTTTTTATGTTCATAGATCTGTATTTTTGTTGTGTTATTTTCAATTATATACATGAAATAATGTAGAAAATAACATCTAGATATGAAAACATGAAGTTCAGGAGTTGTTTGAGTAAAAAGGGGCTTGAATGTGTGAAAAACCAATCTAGAAAACCCAGAAAATATAGAAAACAGTGAGCTGGAGGAAGGAGACATTTGGCGCGAGATTGACACATGCGAAGAAGATAGTGGAGCCAAGCGGCTGATTAGGAAGCTAACTATGCAAAATCTGCTGAAGTGGGGTTGTTTGGGCTCTAACGTAGCTGTTGATGTGGTATCCACAACAAGACAAAAAAAATCTAAATTCTCCAAAATTTACAGAATGGTTCCTAAGGTGGTTTTGGATCATATTTTGGGTCTTCTTGTTATAATATATCCCATATTGGTAAGATATAAGATCTTAGAGTTTTATAACATGTATATATATGTATCTTTACCTATCAAATAATATATCAAGGAATTTATACTCTTCTTTGTTCATCATGATATCAGAACTATGTTGGTTTGATATGCAACCCAGAATTTGGGTTAGGGGTGTTACCTCCCACATTTGTTAAGCATGAGTGTACTGGAAGGTATATAAGTCTTGTGCAACCCTCCTCTCTTGAACTAACTTTTGGGATGGAGTTAGGCCTAGTTTATGACTTTAATATGGTATCAGAGTCATATTTCATTAGAGTATTTTGTTTTTGATAATGATTAGTGAGCATTATCAGTTTTGGTTACTCTGTAAAGCACTTTTGAAATATTTTATTCCTTTTGGATATCTTATTTTTCATTTATGATAGTAAGCATTTTGGTTGCCTAGTACTTTTGAAATATTTTCTTGGCTTCTGCCCAGTGAACAAAAGTTTCTATCTTCCCAACTGATTGGAAGTTTTGGTTATCTTATAAAGCAACTTTTGAAATCCTTTATTTATGATTCTGTCTGTATCAGTTTTAGTTAAGCAAAATTGGTTGTTCTTTTAAGTAAAAATTTCTTCCAAGTTTGTCTAGTGAGCAGACCATCTCCCACTGTCCAAAAATGTAGAAAGGTTGGTCCTTTTGCTCACTCCCTTCTGGTATTCTTCCAATCTAACCGCCAGCACCAGAGGAAGCACTTCCTACCGATTAACCAACCCCTAAAGTTTGGTGACCAGAAACAACACATATAAACATCACGCATCACTTGAAGTTTCCGCTACTTATCCCACTCACCGGTGCTTGTTAAAGCATGCGGTAGCAAGTTGTCTTCCGGTCAGCTCTCCTACCAGTGACTTAACCCTCTAAGCTATAATGCGTCACCCACTTGCCAGATTAATGCACCCTTTTGTCCTCTAAGGATATCCAGTGTCCATCGTTACTTTTTTTTTTGTTATGCTTCCCAGTGTACCTCTAATTCCCCAAGGACTTAATCCCTTTCGTGGAGGTCCCTTAACTTCTAAATATATATGTTTTCTTAATTATTTTGCATTATTATCAGACTCCTGTATTTACTTTTGTAACATGCTTAGCTTGAGGGAGAGTGTTAGAATATATCTCATATTAGTAAAATATAAGATCTTAGAGTTTTATAACATGTCTATATATGTATCTTTACCTATCAAATAAAATATCGAAGAATTTATAATCTTCCTTGTTCAAAACTTGTTATTTTAAAAAATGCATTTTTCTAAATTTTCTAAATTTTATATTAATAAATTTTAATGTTTAACTTAAAAAAAACTTAAATGCATTTACAAAAGCCATTTTAAGTTATTTTTCTTGCAATTTAACATAGTATAAAGGAGATAAATACAATAACATTATCTCATACAGTTTATTTTGTTAATTACATGATTAATAAATTTTTAATTATTTTTCTTGTTGAATAATTTCCAACATAAAGACTTCGATAATACTTTTAGCACTATTTTAGTGATTTGATTTGTTATCTGAGGTTATTTGCAACATATGATAGTACAGTGTCACAATTTTATATGCCCATACAATTTTTTGATGTGAAGATAACATACAGATGTATTTCTAGTGCTTGAGAATGTAGTCATTATAGTGGCCTTTCGACTTGGTATGAGGATTATGTTTACTTGCATGTTGGGAGATGTCTTTTGTTTTATATTTGGTCATTTATCCCACAGGTGTTTACCTTATATGAAACTTGAGATGTACATAAAGGCATGTGGTGGGAGAAAGTCGATGCTTGAGTGACCTATACATCCACATGCGGTATACTCACAAGAGTTGATGACGTGTACTTTGATAGCTTTTATGTGGAGGTCTTATTCATTTATTATGTATTCTGCCTATAGGTATTTCATGATATATGGATGAGATGCTTTATTTGCCTTTTATGGCTTTGGGTATAAGTATTATCCTACATTTGTATTGATGCTACATTATCTATTTTTTACCATCACTTTTTCGATGAATAGATGCAACCTTATGATTAACTTGCTGAACAATAACAATTTCAGTAAATAAAAGGAATACGTTATATCTGCATTAAGAGTGATAGATCTTCATTCAACTTTGACGTATGATGAACCACTTCTGATTGATTCTTTCAACATCTCTAAATTTGACAAAGTCAATTATGCAAATTAGAATGGACAAACAGGCTAACTTATTTGATGATTAAAAAGTCCATCCCAAGTAACATTTTCAACGGACTTCTAAATACGACCTTAGTAGAGAAGTTTATGGAAACTGTATTCCAAACATACAGTGCCTCTCTTAGTGGTGAGGTAATGTCTCTAATTAGGAAATTATTTTCCATGAGATATACAAGAACTGGGGGAGTACGACCATATCTTCAAAGTATGGCAGGCCTGCAGAAGAAGCTTGACACGATGGGTTTTCCTCTTTCAGAAAAGTTTATAGTGCATTATGCACTTACAACACTTCTAGAGGAATTCACATATTTAGTTGCTGCTTTCACTACTAATCTTGGGATATTAGTACTCTGATATCTTATTATGGAGTTAAAGAAGAGAAGCTAAGTACCACATCGCAGTTAATAACTGATCATGTCTCAAGCAAAGGGTAAGGCCAAGGTTTTTAAACCCAAAGGTAAAGCTCCTCATCATCCTTTGACAAAAGTTACTGGACAGACTAGTGGAACAAAGAAATAAGAAAAGGCATGTGTTTTTAAATGCTTCTGGTATAAAAAGAAGGGATACTAAAACAAGGATTATCTAAAGTAAAAAACCTAGAAGGAAAAGTAAGAGCAATCAGGTAACTCTTTGTCCCTCGTTATTCATAAATACAATGTTACTTTAGCTATATCTGACTCTTAGTGGTTAAATAGCAAAGCTTCTACTCATATTGCTTCCACATTACAGTGGTTCAAAACAATGAGGAAGCCAAAACAGAATAAGTTAAAGTTCATGGTCGGCAACAATGAAGAAGTAGCTGTGAAATTTGTTGGAAAGGTATGTTTGATTTTAGATTCAAGTTTTGAACTTGTATTACAGAACACATTTTATGTATTGTCTTTTATACAAATTTTGATTTTTATATCAGTTTTAGATAAAGAAAGCTATAGCTTTATGATCGATAATTCTATGGTTCAATTATCATATGATGTAAAACATATTGATACAACTTTCTTATCATATAGTCTATACATAATATGTTTAACTCCAAAATAATTATATTCTACTTCTTATATAACAAAAAAGATTTTTGCAAAGAGATCTATCATAAAAGATAAATTATACATGTTGTGATATAAGATATTGTGTTACATCTTTAAAGAAAGAGTTGAGAGATTGATAAAGATAACATTTTTTCAACTCTTGATTTTTCAGATTTTAGAGACATGTGTTGATTGTTGTAGAGGTAAGATGACTAAAATAAAGAATAAATCTTCCATACGTAGTTTTGATCTGTTAAAAATTATCCATACAAATATTTTTGGTTCATACTCACCCACAATTTGTAGATCAAGGTATTGTGACTTTCATTAATGAATTTTTCGCTACAGTTACGTTTTCTTAATTAAAGAAAAGTCTGAAGCACTTGATAAATTTAAACTATTTAGGACTAAAGTTGAGAAACAACTGAAAAAATTTATCAAGATAATCTGACCTAATAGAGGAGGAGAATATTATGGCAGACATGGAGTTACATGACAAGAAAATGGTTCATTTGTCAGATATTTAGAAAACTACGATATAGTTGCTTAGTTTATTATACCGAGTAGTCCTGAACAAAATGATGTAGCCGAAAGGTGCAATCACACCTTAAAGGATATGATGAGGAGAATACAACACAAGACTAACCTTCTATAATATCTTTGGGGTGAAGCCATAAAGACTGCCTCATACATTTTGAATAGAGTTTTCAGTAAATCAGTTCCAAAGACCCCTTTTAAGTTATGAAAAGAATGAAAACCATCCCTAAACCATATCCGAGGTTGAGGTTGCCTAGCTAAAGTATGCCTCTATAATCCAAATGAAAGCAACTTGCATTCTCATTTTACTCATTCCTATTTTATAGGATACCCTGACCACTTTAAGGGTTACAGATTCTACTATAGAGAAGGAGGTTCTAGAATTGTAGAATCACAAACAACGAAATTTCTAGAATTTGATGTGGTTGATGAACGTTCTCATCCCAGTAGTTCTTATTCAAGTAACATTCAGACGACCATAGTATCGTATCGTACATCTATTCAGATAGGATCAATGGATCTTGGACCTAATTTCATATCAGTATAGAATCAGGAACCAATACAGACTATAGATGATACAGTTCCTGAGGCACAAGATCTAGTTGCTTAAGCTCCAATAAAAAGATCTAGTAAGACAAGGAGATCTGTTAACTCATCGGACTATATGGTTTATCTAGGGAAGAGTGATTATGACATTGGTTAGATCATAAATTCAATAACTTCTACAAAAGTTGTTTCTGGTCCTCATGCAAATTTGTGGTGGGATGTAATGAAAGAGCAGATACAATCACTAAAGAAGAATCAAGTGTGGAAACTTATTGACTTAGCTTAAGGTTGTAAAGTCATAGACTGTAAGTGAATATATAAGACTAAGAAGGACCCTCAAGGTAAAGTTGAGCGATTTAAAGCTCAACTGGTGGCTAAAGGATTCACTCAAAGAGAATTAGTTGATTTTAATCTCACATTTTCTCTAGTATCCTCTAATGATGCTTTTAGAGTGACTATGACATTTGTAGCTCATTATGATCTAGAGTTACATCAGATGGATGTCAAAATCGCTTTCCTGAATGGAGACTTTTATGAAGAGGTTTATGTGGTACAACCTAAAGGTTTTCAATAAGTTGACATAAGTCATCAAGTCTGCAGGTTGAGGAACTCACTATTTGGTTTAAAGTAAGCTTCCTAGCAATGGTACCTAAAGTTTGATGACGTAATTACCACATTTGGTTTTGTGAAAAATAAAGTTGAAAGATATTTGTATTCCGAAATTAAAGACAATAAGATGATCTTTTTACTATTGTATGTGGATGATATCTTACTAGCATCAAATGATATATGTTGAATGAAGTTAAGTAACTTTTGTCCAAACAATTTGATATGAAGGATCTTATTGAAACATCTTATGTCATAAGTATTTAGATTCAAGGGGAATAGATCTCAAAACTTGTTGGGTCACTCTCAAAAGGTATACATAGAGCGTGTGGCAAAGGTTTCATATGAAAAATTACAAATCATGTGCATCACTGATTTCTCACAGAGAGAAATTATCTTTTGTTTAGTGTCCAAAGAATGAAGTTGAAAAAGAGGCCATGAAGAATATATTGTATTCTAGTGCAATAGGTAGTCTGATATATGCACAGATATGTAATAGACTAGACATTACATTTGTTATAGGTATGTTGGGTAGGTATTTATCTAA
>JAOXYD010201097.1:0-22046 GCA_028565735.1 Pinacopodium congolense
GTGGTTTAGTTACCCACCGTATTACTCATGATCTTTAAAGATATTCGACAGGTTTTTGGACCGCCGTATTGCTTTCCAGCTTGTCGTATATAGTACAAACTCCTAATCTTTACTCTAAATCTTCTCCAGACTTCTTCCTTTCTTCTTATATTTGTGTTCAGTGATTAAACCTACATGTAAATTTAAAAGGAACACAAAACAAACATTTAAACATCAAAATAGGGATGTATTCACTTTGAAATGCATATGAAAACTCAATATAATTCAACCCTATCAAATACCTCTACACTTGAACTGTTGTTTGTTCTCAAGCAATGACTTAAACACTTCATTCAAACAATCTCAATTAAGAGTCAATAGTTATTTGAGTATAAAAGAAATCAATCAGTGCATTTAATCCAATTTACTAATTTCAACTCTATCATGATAAAAAACAAGGCAATTACAGGTAAATCACACAGTTAGTGAAAAAGTAACTCAATATGTATAATATCCAACATGTAAGCCATTTCATATAGGTTATCACACAAACTAGTTAAAGGATGCTCAAAATGATCCAAACAATTGAAAACATGACACAATTTGAATTTTGAGCAATGTTTGTTTGAGAGGTTATCTAACTTTTTTATGCGAAGGTGAACACCTTATCATGAATACCCCCAGTTACTAGGTTAGATTACCTTCTCAAGTAGCTATTAGTACCACTCATAACTTCAATCTTAAATTGAGTTAAAGCAAGCTCAGTGAGAATAGCCCAATTTATTTAACATAAAAACATTGATGCTTTTATTCAATATCACAAAAATAAAGATGCTTTTCTTTTCTTTTCTTTTTCTTTTTCTTTTTTTTATTTTTTAATCTTTTCTCTCATTTTTTTCTTTCTTTTTTAGGACACTTTATTTTAAACATTCCATTTCACATTCATATGATAAATCATACAAAATGGACTTAAATATTAAATATTATACAAATGGGTTGCTAAACACACATGCAAGGCACTCAAAAGAAAAGAAAAAATGAAAAAGTTAGCATCATTTCAATAGCTGAGCATAGATTCTCAAATTAAAAGCATTAATTTCCTTCAAGTACGACAATTAACTATTAATTAAAGATTAGAATCATTTTAAGTTAACACATTCAAATCATTACCATCAAACTCATAATAACTCAAGTGCGCAAAAATTTTAAACTTACCCACCCCCATACTTAAATTGGACATTGTCCTCAATGTCCCAAAATAATGAAAATACAAATAGGATGGAACAAGAGTACTCTCTTGAATGAGGCAAAACTATGAAGTCCTTGAGAGAGATAGCCACCCGTTTTCACTCCCGCATTTTGGCTCCCTATAAAAAAATATAGAAAAAAAAATCACTTGAATACAAAACAACTAAAGAACTAAAAATACACAAAAAATTAAAGAAAGGTTAGGTTGCCTTCCATCAAAAGCTTAGTTAAAATCATAAGCTTGATCCCTGATATATACAAGATCTATTGTCAAATGGATGTTTGAGCCTAATAGGAAACATACTCAAACTTATGGATAAGCCTGAATCAGCTTCCCTTGAAGCAGACTTAGAATCAACACAATGTCACATAGTGTCGAAGTGGAATTGCATTGTTTCTCCTTCGTACTCTATGGTCTACTCTCCACTATGGTCATCACTCTTCCAAGAGAATGGTATCCCCAATGATGTAGGCAATGGGTGTGGAGGCACTGCATCCTGCTTATCACCTTCCCCCTTTAGCTTGCTTGTTTATAAATCTTTCATCATTTTAGAACCTTACGACTCTTCCTTGTCTTTAACCTGCAAACTACTAGAAAAAGGAAGTAAAACGTTATTACCAATACCAAAAGATGAACTACTTATCTTGGGAGGTGTTGCATCCTCCTCCTTATCTCGAACTGTCACCTCTTCCTCTCCTAAATTCTCCTGATCTTACTCTAGCTCTTGTTATTTTGGGTGCTCGAATTATTCTTCATTCTCTATTGAAATATCACACACCTCCTCTGCTTGATCTCTCTCTAGTTAGTTAAGCATGCTTGAAGAAACCTAGGCTTTTATGCTCCCTACCGCATCTATTAAGTGACTTGATTGATTTTTCAAGTTTTTCAAGTTACTTCTCATTTCTTATTAAAATTGAAGAGTGTTCATCGTAAACTCTCTAAGATCTTCTCCATAGACATTCCATTAGCTTGTGGTGGTGAGATTCACCACTTTGATGCTCTAATCTGAAAGTTACAAAAGTTAAACTCATTATTAAAAAAATGATAATAGGAAAAAGCAGAATTAAAAGCATATCGATAACGAGTCATGCCGTTTAAAGGTTCTTAAAGTTTGAAAAAGATGTGAAATTAAAACAAATAAAAGACAAGATGACTACAATTAACAAAAATAATACCAAAAATAGCTAAAATATAAGCACTAACTCTCTAGTAATGGCTTGCCAACTCTCTAGTAACGGTTTTAAAATTTTAATGGAACTATCGTAGACCACCAAATAATAAAATTTACCTAACTAACCTAACTAATTATATGGTATGACAAGTTAGGTTCAATTCTACAAGGAGCTAGGGGGAGTTCTAGCTATTCCTAATGTTGGGCTAAAAGAAAAAGAAAAGAAAAGAAAACTCCTTGAATTTTTACAAAATTTAAAACTAATAGACAAGACAACAAACGAAAAAAATTAAGTAAGAATGTAAACAAAAAGAACTAGACAACAATAAAAGAGAGCCAGACAAAAGACATATCCAGGATTCATGACTTATAATTGATTATAGAAATATATATTATGTGCTTTGTTTAAGATACTAGCCTATGGATCCAATCAAGCTCTTGAATCATAAGTTCCTTTGATTTTATACAAATCCAACAAGTCCTGAAAATATTCCTAATTATGTGATAGCTTATAACAAGTTCTCTAGATTTAGTAGTGCAGCAGCATTAATACATTAGGAAATTACTAGCTTAAGCCATAATCTCACAAGCTTGAATTGTGTAACTTAGAGAATTAGAATCTTAAGCTAATTAATTAAGTTTACCCACAAAACTAATTAATCTATTGCTACTTGTAGATTTAGTTAATAACAATTACGAATTAAAAGCTAAATCCAAGTAATTGAATTAGAAAGTATACCTATAATGGCTAATCCTATGAATAAATCCCTAATTCATGTCATTAAACTAGAATTTCAATTCAATCTCTATCAAAAATACAATGCTCAATACTATCTATGTCATTTCTTACAATAATTCATCCATTATCCTTTTAATAACTTCCAACCCACAACAATACTAAGCTAACATACTAAAATTAAAAAAAAATCCCAATATGAAATTACACTAAATGGAAGAGGAATTGCAGAAACCAACAAAGAAATAAAGATACCAAAGCTGAAAATTAAAGGAATAACCATTATATTAACATTAATCAAAGGTTCAACACACATTTAACCAAAACTTAAACTAAATACAGAGAAATATAAATGAAAATAGAAAACAACAGTAAACAGACAAGAAACAGAAGGAAAACAACTCCTAAACATGAAATCGAAAGAGATTAAAATAAAACTTAAACAAAAATCTAACTTAAACCCTAAAAAACAAGAATAAAAACTAAGAAAATAAGATGAAGTCCTAAGAAAATGGTAAAGGAAGCTAAGAAATTAAATGCCTCAGGTATTTATGCTCCTTTCCTCTATTTATATGCCTTTCTAGGGTTGGGAAAAGATTTAGAGGTCAAATTTTGCCTTTGCACTTAACTTTTTTCGCTATTTACTAGCTATACAATGATATATTTGAGATATACAATAGTCTAGTTATCCGTCGTATTGCTCCTAATCTTCTAAGGTTTATGGCGGGTTGCTGAACTATCGTATTTCTTTCCAGCCTGCTGTATATAGAGCACACTCCAAGCCTTTGCTTTAAATCTTCTCCAAACTTCTTCCTTTTTATCTTGTATTTGTATTCAATGATTAAAGTTGCATGTAAACTCAAAAGGAACAAAAAATAATCATTTAAAAATTAAAATATGGATGAATTCACATTAAAATGCATATGAAAACTCAATGTAATTCAATCCTAGTAGGTATGTTTGTAGATCTCATTATTCGTGTTATCATGGTTTTCTATCATTATGTTATCAAATCTTTATTTTCTTTATAATTTTTACATAACCGATTGTGAATGATTTGTTATTGAAAGCTTCGTGGGTTTTTTGTTTGTTTTCTATTGTTAATTTATCATACATGATGATGATGATTTTATCAATGGCAATGGCATTAGTAGTATGAAAATGTGAATTCTATTTACAATGTACATGAAATCCATTTATATACATGAATTCTATTATGATATCATGATTTTTTATTTGCATAAAATTCTATCTTCAATGTAATTTAGATGACAATGAAGAACTAAGAGCATGCTTTGTATACATGATTTTTGGTTGAAACACTTATGTTATGATACATGAATTATGATTTGTACAGAATTCTATCTTCAATGTAATTTAGATGACAATGAAGAAAGAAGAGCATGCCTTATATACATGAATTCTATTTACATGATTTCTATTATGACACATGATGTGTGATTTGAAAAAAGTTCTATGTTCAATATAATTTAGATGACATAATTTCATTTGAAAGTAGACAGTAGGTTTTGTGTGTTAATCTAGTAGCTTTGTTTATGTTTTATTATGATAACTGATATTGTGCTTCTATTATTTTATGTTGTTGCCTAAGAATCAATCTAAGTAAATGAATAGTAGGGATTTGAATTATTAATGGGCTTAGATTAGTGGTTGAGTCCTATTAACTTCATTAGTTTTGGTTATTCAATTAAGCTAGTTGTTGTATTTAATAGTTTCTATCTCTAACTCCTTCCATAAATATAAGAGTGATAGAAGACTAAATGTTTAACATGGTTTCCTTATATAAATGTTTCACTAAAAAAAATTATGAAGAATTTGAAACTAATAGAAAAGGGATTTGTTATTTTGATTATTTTTTAATTTAATGATGCAATATTCAAGAAAAAGACAGTTTAAATGGTTTCAATTAGCTGCTTAATGTACAAAAGGAATATTTGACCTTTTCTATATGATTTCTGTTAGAGGATTAAGAAATTTAAGATTTCTCTCTTTCTTAATGGCACAAGGGGTTGGTATTGTCTATTGATAAACATTATTATATTTAAGTGAAAGGGATTAAGAGAAGGTATTTTGCTAAATTCTAAGTTTTGTTTGTTTTTATTAACTTATATTCTCTTCTTTTTAACAATTTGTGAGAAATAACTCTGATTGGGACCTATTATTGTGTATTCCAAATTTATTATATTCCACTAATGCAATGTATATAGGTTAACTATGGAGGCATGGTCTTCAACTTGTAGATCACTAAATACAGATATTCAAAATATAATTTGCTATTGTAGTGTATTTTATCCATTAAAAATTTCATGATCAAAGCATAATCTAGAATGAATATTTTATGGATGTGACAGTTATCTAATAAGTTGATGTTACTTTTAAAATGAAATGAAGATTTCCCTTTTCTTATTAGTTTTGATTTACCAATTAGTCTTTGACAGGAAAAGAAATATGGTTTCTTTAGGTTGTTTGATGATAAAATATCCCCAAGGGATGATGAAGCCATGAAGCAGTTGAACAATGACATTGCTCACATCAAAAAGAAAATTTATGCTTAGAAATGAAATTCCGGCGTTAAGGAAGAACATTGACACACCGACAACTGTGAAGATAAGAACTTCAAGGAACAAGGAATAAATAAGATTTCTGTAATGATGAGTTAATAAGGTAAGAGGTTACCCTGTTGGAGAGAGATAAACAAGAGATGAAGATAATGTTAATCTGTATTGCATTTGAATTTTCTATGTTTTATTTTGAAATATTTTATAGCATTAGTACGGGAAATATTTGAAAAACTCTTGTAATGATATTTTCAATGACAATGTATAATTGGATTTAATAAATTCCAATCCAATAGTTTTCATATATGATCCAATAGTTTTCAAATGTATTATACATCATGCTGCCATCCAAAAATATATCTGTGTTCATATATATAGCCAAAATTTATGTTAAATAAACATCTATAATGAGTCATTCAGAGCCACATTGCTCCCTTCATGTACATTAGTTTGTGAAAATACATCTTGTGCTACATGAACATCTTTTGATAACAATGCTATTCTTTTCCGTGCTTTAGCTTGTAATTGTTGTGATATTATACCTGGATGCCATTTGGATCTTAATCCTCTAGTTTAGAAAGCCAATTTGAATGAATGGGGATCAACATCACTGAACTTCCTTTTCCCAATATATGCTGATGTACTAACCTAAGAAAATTTTTTTGGAATATGTCAAATACTAGGTGCAACAATATTATTAATAATAGATTACTAACAAGCTACCTACATTAATTGAAAGTTAGTTCATTTTGAACATAAACAAATTTTAATCGTTAGCTACTAATAACTTAAAGTTGTGCACATACCTGTGAAGATGCCTCAGGTGCGCATACCTCTGAAGATGACTTAGGTGCAAATGGAGAAGTTGTAGTGGGTTGTTCCTTGTGTACCTACAAAAAATGTTTGAGTTTATTTATTTCCAACTCATAATACCATTGGTTTGTATAAGAAATAAGTGACCACTTAAATATGCAAATGGACCATTCTTCTTGCATTTTCGAGCATTGTGCCCAGGAATATCACATCTCCCACATCTTTGCATTTGTACTTTTTTAGATAACTTGGTCACATTGTTCACTTTATTTGGCTCATTTTTTCCTTTCCTTCTTACAATTTTAGGCCTTCCTGGCATTACCATCTTGGTAGGTCAATTTATTTTCCCCCATAAAAAATCTAGCCAAAAAATGGGCCCCAGAATAAGATTGATCACATGCTGATACACACTCAAAATCTTGACTTTTTATAATAATTGTCTATAATTACCTTAAATCTCTGTTGAGAATGATTGATGGTGCTTATAACATATTTACATGTATGGCCATATAGATCTCATGCTTGCATGAACATGAAAGCTCCATGCCAGTTATAACAATATGTTTTACATTACCCTTCGACACCTTACAAGCTCTATCTTCATTCCACGTGGTCCTCCATTGTATTGTATCCTTTTTATTCTAAACTAATTTTTTGACAATAGAGGATGTAATGTTTGTCTTCCATCCAAGTACATATTATTTCCTATCAACATATCTTCTCATAACCATGATTTTAATTGTTTTTAATATGCTTATTATTAGTTTGTTCCTTGTTGAAAAAAATCCATCCGTCGAAAGTTTCATTTATATTATTATCTACTACTGGGCACTTTGATTTAAAGAATTGATAACATCTAGTCTACCTTTCCTTTGGATATTCTAAACAAATCACAACACATCGGAATTTTATTTTATCTATTTTTTAACTGCTCATTTAAATCCTTTACATGTGTTGACCATGCACAAGTCTAGAATTGCCTTCATAGGTCCTTTCCACTCTAGTTTCCATACCAATTATGATAAATGTGTCTCGCGTACATCGATGTGTTGCATTTGGTAAAATCTTTTCTACTGCTTTTATCAAGCCCTACATTAATGAAATGCATATTGAATTAGCATAAGCAATCGTTGATTGAAAATAAATTTTTTTTCTCATATACAATACCTTTTGTATATTAGATATTATAGTCAGTCCCTCTATCATTTAACTCAAAATCTAAAACTAGTAAGCTAACAAACTATCTCTATGAATTATTATTCTTAACCTCAAAAATTGTTCACACAAATGGATACATTGTACTATCTTAATCTCTCCCAACAACACTTAGAAATTAACCTTAGAATTCAGTCTTTAAGAAGTAACCATCTAAGCCAAAGATTGGCCTGAAATGGCTCCATCTTTTTTTTTTAATATGATGTCAAAATAGATATATAGTCTTTTGAACTACATTAAGCATTTACAATATGCAATGAGTTTTAATTTATTCAATTTTATTGAAATTATTTGAGTTTATGTTCATATATCTGTAAAATGGTCATTTTTTGATGTCTTGAAAGTTGTAACTCTATAGTGGATCCATAATTCCTAACTTTCAGTTCATGTATTTAACCTTGCAATTTACCATGCTCATTTACAAAATTCTTAGCCTTTTCCTTCCTTAGTGCCTATTTGGATGGTCTTTTGAGAGGTTAATAAGCTCTTTTTTCACCAAAAAAGCCTTTTTATTAAAAAATAAGTGTTTGACTGTAGAATTAAAAAGCACTTCTTTAATAGATATGGATTTTTTGACAGTCAAAATATAACTTTTTAAGAAGCTTAAATTTGAAGCTTCTAAAAAAAGTCTCTGAAATGGCTTTTTCGAATAGATGTTTCAAAGCAATTAATGGTAATTAATGAGCCTATTTTTTAGTCCCTTTTACCCTTATGTTTTTAACTTAATGCCCATAATATCCACATATCCACATATACCTATAATAAATTATGCATTTAACATAATGATGTGTAAAACATATTGCAAATTTTTTTACATTACAATAAAATGCATAATTTATTAAGTATTCAACTATTTACTCAACTTAAATATTTATTTTGAGATTTATATTTATATAATATTATTTGGATATTTTTTATATGTTTAATATTATTTTTTATATTAATTTTACTTATGTTATAATCCATATAAAAGATTTGATTAGATATATTTTTATTAATGTTTCATATGGTTTAAAATTTTATAATAATTAATATATTGTGCTTTTCATATTCTTCAATATACTTTAAATAATATTTATATACATAAATAATTTTTATTACAAATAAAATATAGTTAAAATCAAAAGTACTTTTTATTTTTATGTTGCCAAACAATCTACTATATGAAACTCTTTTAAAAAGTTTTTTTTTAAATGACAACCAAGCAGTCAACTGTCTTCTTATAAAAGCTCTTCTAAAAAAAGATTTACAGAAAAAAGTTCTACTAATAAAAGCTGTACTGGTATAAGCCCATCTAAACAGGCACTTAATCTCCTGTTTGCTGCTCTATATAAACTGGGGTTAATAAAAAGATTTAACTATTCTTTGCATTCTTTAATCATTTTAGCTGTTATAATACTAGGCTTCTTAAGAATTCTATCCTTGAAATGCCTAATCAAAAATTTAGAAGACACCATCTTCGATTTGTTTGTTGTATATCAATTATGATCAGGGTTGTATCTCTTTATCTTAAAACATCTATCACTCTTATCAAATCTAGCATACAACTCTTATGGGCATCCATCAATACATCCAACCTTGATCCTAATGCTTCACTCTTCTTCCATTTCATGTTGAATCCTGTATGGAGTGCATAATTAACCACAGTATCCTTAAACTCCTTAGTAGTTTCAAATTCCATACCTAGTGACCATTATGTTGCTCCATCAATAAGTTGAGGTCTGATACTTTGCCTTAACCTCCGCAATGGTTCACTAGAATCTATTGAATTCATTTCCACCAGTTGATGGTTGTTTGAAAGATTTAGTAAGAATTCTATAATCCCTTATTCAAAATCCAATCTTACTTCATCAATAAGCACATCATCAATGACCTCGTTATCATCAGAATTTTCATCATCATTGAACTTATTTTCAAATGAACTCCCCCTCTCAACCACTTCACAATCATGTACAACTAAAGCTCTAACACAAGTATTTTCTTCCATATCCATTATAAACCTGCATAGAATTGTGAAAGATAATGACAAAACTTGACGAGCTATTAATTTCAGTCCTAGTTTTGAATCATTAATTTCAATCTTAGTTTTGAATCATTAATTATCATTAATTTAAATTTTAGTTTTGAAGAGCTACTAATTCCAAAAGCAGAAATGAGGAAACTTGCATAAGCACAAAAAGATTTTAAGAGTTGCTAATTTCGGTCTTAGTTTTGAATCATTAATTTTAATCCTAGTTTTAAATAATTAATTATCATTAATTTCAATCCTAGTTTTGAAGAGCTACTAATGTACAAGAAAAAATGAGGCAACTTGAATATGAATAAAAAGATTTAAAGAACTGCTAATTTTATTCCTAGTTTTGAATCATTAATTTCAGTCCTAGTTTTGAAGTAAATCATAATAATTTTATTCCTAATTTTGAAGCAAATCATTAATTTCAATCCTATAATATTGATTTTATATGCTAATTGCACAAAAAACCATTAATTTTAGTCCTAACATATTGATGTTATATGCCAATTGCACGAGAAATCATTAATTTCATTACTAGTTTTGTAGCCAAGGTGTTAACTAAAGTTATTGAAACATGGCTAATTTAGACAGCTAATAAGAAGTGAAAAATGTGATGCTATACATGATCATGGTGACAATATTTGTATCCAATTTTCAGTTTTGTTTGATCTGTAACAGCCCCAAAATTATGCATGTGTATTGATGCCTAAAAAGGATAAAAAGAATATTATGCATGTGAATCTTTGCTGGCTCAGTGTATGGTGGAAAAACACTTTTGATAAAAAATAAAATCTATCTTAAAGACTAACCATATAAGTACCACTAAGAGAAAAAGACAAATGATTGACCTCTATAAAGCCAACAAAATCTGAGATCCCACCAAACATAAATGTGTTATTAATTGGCTCTGACAGTATTTAAACAAAATAAGGATTTGCAACATAATATTTAAATTGTGAAATAATGAAAGCTTCCACAGGAGATGGGTCACAAAAAATACGAGACATACGGATAACACTAGTGGCACAGAGGCTTCTGTAACTGGGTTTGATGGTAAAACACGAATGATGAACAACAAAAGACGAGGCAGAGAAGAGTGATGTGAGGGATAAAGGAGGCATAATTAGGTTTAGAAAAGACAAACCATATGACATCTTTTTCTTTAATTCATCAATTTAAAGGAAATGACATTATTTGTCTTTACTAAATTACAAGATATATCTCAAGGAAACAACATTGTTACAAGCATTGGTTATGATTGAAACGATGTCGTTTTATCAATATGGAGATTTTAACAACATTAGCCCCATACAACGTTGTCTTTGTGTCTCCCACGTGTCAGCTCCTTATTAGACAAAAGATAAATGGGACCTATAGTGCCACGCCATCTAATTTTTAATGAAAATATAGGACCCATAAAAATTCAACCAATTAGGTGTTGACATGTGTCTTGGTGACATCTTATTTGATGGAGGAATTGATGAAAATTTGGGCTAGAGTTTGATTTAAACGTTTTAGAAACATTGGAATTCTTTTTGAATATTTATGAAATGTTAGGGTTTATCCTGAAAACTACGAAATCATAGGGTCTAACTGAGATATCTATAAAAATTTTTGGGTTTAAATAGTAATTTTTGCCTTAATCTGGGAGTCACTAACCTTTAAATGGAAGACAATTATTTAATGTGGTGGAATAGATAACAAGGCATTGGATTTACTAGAAGAAAGCTTGACAGGCTCTTAATGAATAACTAAGGGGTTGTTTGGTATTGCTGTGTGTTGTAGTTTTTAGTTGTAGTTTTTATATATTTGTATTAGTTTTTATGTTTTGTCCTCGATTTCTGTGCTGTATTAGTGTGTTGTCTTTTTCGATTTCTGTGTTTAACAAAACAAAAAACCAAAACCTAAAACACTAGCCATACCAAACAAGCCCTAAGATTTAGTCAAATTTCCTAAGGGTGTATCTAGATTCTTAATCCCTCTTTTTAGATCATAGTGTTATTAAGATCCTTAATTTGGTAGTGAACAAACAAGGAGCTACCCACTTTCGATTCTTTAATCACCTCTCTACTTTAGAAGGGTTCTCCACTGCTATTGAAAGAGGTATTAGAGTGGATATGGTAGGTTTTGAAAAATATAAGTATTATAAAAACTCTAGTTGAAGAAGTCTCATTTTGCAATTCACTCTGTTGAAGTTGTGAAAGCCAAGAATTGCCTAAAATCATCCCAAACGAACCTTTACTTAAACATTAATGATCGAACAATATTTCAGAAGTCAAATGCTGACCTTACTCACTACCTAAAAACTTTGGGGGATTAAGTGTCTAAAGTAGTGCAGGAATTCTTCAACTCTTGTAAACTGCTAGGGGCTTTTGATAAAGCTCATATCTACATTGTTCCTAAGAAGCCAACTCATACTACTCTTAGGGACTTTAGGACTATTTCTTGATGCATTACTATATACAAGATCATCTTTAAGATTTTTCTAATAGACTAAAACTTGTCCTTTAGGTTTATTATCAATCCATGTCATGTTGCTTTTGTCCAAGGTCATTCCATCAGTGACAATGTTCTCCTTACTTAAGAATTGTTTCACTCCTATACTAGGAAGAGAGTTGCGAAAAAGTTTTCCATTAAAGTAAACCGCCATAAGGCCTATGATTCAGTCCATTGGAAATTCATTCAAGACACTCTTAGCTACTTTGATTTTCCTTCTCAATTCACAAGATAGATTATGTAATGTATATCTTCCCTCTTGTTTAGGGTTTTAATGAATGGTAAGCCTACTCAAGTATTTAAAGGTCAATGAGGGTTTAAACGAGGGGATCCTCTATCCCCATATTTATTTACCCTTTTTCTTGATTTCCTCTCAAGGTTGTTAGATCACAAAGTTAGAAACAATCTTAAGTTTTCCTTTCATAGCCAATATAAGAAATTGTGACTCCACCACGTAGCTTTTGTAGATGACATCACACTATTTTATAGAGATCCACTCCATTGGGACTCTACTTGATGCTTTATAGGCATTTACAAGGTTTTGGGATACAAATAAATAGGATAAGAACAACCTCACGGTATCTATGTCTGCTTCCCATGTGGCTAATAATTTGTCTATCTTCTTTCAACTAAAAATTAAGGATCTCCTATTTCTTTATCTTAATCTACCCTTAACCTTAGGAAAGCCCTCATCCAGTGATTGTGAATAGCTTCTTGATAAGATTCACCAAAGGATTAATAGCTGGTATAACAATGTCCTCTCCTTTGAAGGTAGATTGTAGCTTATCATTTTCATTTTAAACAATATGCATTTTTACTAGACCTCACATCTTATCTTGCCTAAAAAACTAATCAAGATTATTGACAGAATGTTAAGAAACTTTCTTTAGGGTGGAGATGAAACTAAAAATAGGTTGGAAAAAGTAAAATGGCAGGAAGTTAATCTACCGACAACTGAGGGTGTGTTGGGAATAGCCTCGATGCACACCTCCATCAAGACAAGTATAATGAAGAAAATATAGAGGATATTGGTAGATAAGAAGACATTTTAGGTTTAATGGATAAATCAGTATTACTTGACCAATAAGGGTTTCTAGGGCTGTAAAAGGAAATTGCTTCTTGGATAATGTATAACATCTTAAAGCTTCAAAGTTCATTTTGTAGAGAATTTTCGTACAAAATCAGTAATGGCAAGGATTCCTTCTTTTGGTATGACAATTGGTCTAAAATAGGGCCTATACACTTGCTACAAGAGACTCATCTTCTCCAAAATGTCATCTCCCTTAATGTTAAGGTGGAGGTCATTGTTTAGTATAATACATGGAAGCTGAATTTTAAAGGGTCCTTCATGCTCATAGGCTTACTTCCAAACCTCCCCTTTAGCTAAGGAATAAGTGATGAAATTATTTAGACCAGGAATGCATTAGGTAAATTCACTAACCAATCCTTTAGGGACATGTTAAAGGTGTAGGATCTTGATGTATCTTGGCATAAACTATTCAATTAAAGCCTGTTAAAGGTATCTTTTATTTTCTAGTTATCTACATATTAAGCATTATGAATAGAGTTAGGGGAAGAGGAGATATGGAGATGACTTATAAGCTCTACTAGGAGGTAGAGGAGTGCAAAAACCATGTATTTTTCTCTTAAAATTACTCAACATTATTATGGAAAACTTTACTAAAAACATTTGGACTACATTGTCATAGTAATAAATGGCCATAAATCCAATGGAATCTTTCTCTAAGTCACCTGTCCCAGTCATAGAGAATAGATTATACTGCTTTTAAGCTGGCATTAGGGTGAATAGAACTGTAGGATATTCAGACAAACTTCAATAGATTTATAGCAACTAGCTTCAAAGGTGTTACATTGGATCAAGGAGATTTTATAGGTTAGAGTGAAGACAAATAATATATTACCCTATGTTAGAGGCTTAGAACATATGAGTGTCCCAACTTGATTAAATGCAAATACTTCATGGAATAAAACCTATAGGAGGATTATATTGAACCAAGGTGTGGTTCTACCTTTGTTTTGATGATGACAAAACATTATTACTAATGTATTTGTGGATTTTATTGGGTTTATAAGATAATATTGATGGAAACAAATTTTAAAGTGCATAAGTGAAGCGTTAAAGTTGTAGATGATGATTAAAAGTTTAAGTTTAAGTATATGACGATGGATAAAAATTTAAAGAAGAACATTGGAGTTGAACTTGAAGTTTATAGAAGATTCAATCAATTTCAAGAGTAGTATGTTTGATATGTTGTTTATATAAGTCTTGTTATAAGTCTTATTTTGATCTTACCATATGTTAAAAAGGATCACATCATGCATGTTACATTCATATTTAGTAAATTGCATATAAGATGCATACTTAAGAGGATTTATGTATGATTGTGGTGTTTAAATATCCTTTTAATGGATGTATGTGCGAATATATTGATGAATTGATTAAGATATGAGTGAATGAATGTATATAAATTAGGTATGATTTGTATGGTGAGTCTTGTATATTGAATTGCATTAATTGGTTAAGGAAATGTGCAAATTGAAGTTGTATGGTTAAATTACTTGAATGATTATATTAAAGGACTAATGAAATTTGGTAAATTGGATTGATTTTAGTATAATTATGCTAAGATGAATTAATATGTGTTAAGTGTTGGTTAAAAGTGTTAGAATATCTATAAATAATTTAGGGATTGATTTAGATTGGATTAAATACAATTGGTCAAGTTTTTTTCATGATTTTGGGAGATTAACGATAGTTTCGAGGCAGTAGAATGGTTACGTTATTAACCAACATTGAAGTCCCAGTTTTGGAGATTAATGGCAATGTATAATATTATTAACGATGCCATTATATGCCGAAGAAACGAGGGCAGTAGAATGGCATCGTGATTAACCAACATTGAAGTCCCAGTTTTGGAGATCAATGGCAATGTATAATATTATTAACGATGCCATTATGCGCCGAAGAAACTGTCATTGAAGTTGTGTAATAGGTGCATAAAAGTTAGTTTTCAATGAGAAAATTAATTAATTGTTTTAAAACATTGGGCAATGGTAACTAATAGCTAGTTTGAGATTCTAAGCCTATAAATAGGTGTTTTGTATAAGTTTTATTCATCAAGAGTATGAGAAACAATAATAGAAAGTGATTTGAGAATTGTTTATGAGTTTTTAATTAAGTATTGTTTGAGTTCTTGTGTAAGCTTTATGAACTTCATTGTTTCATACATCTTTTAGTGGTTTGTGAGCCCTTAAATACATAGTTTGATCATTTTGAAAGTGTAGTTTGTGGGGTGATTATTTTGTGAGGAAAATTCATATTAAGGGAGTTATCCTTAAGCCTTAGAAAAGGGGAGTTTATGAGGATATTGTTACGTCTAATGAAAAAGGATTTTAAAGCTTATCCTTGAACCTTGAAAAAATAATTGTAATTTGTTCTTTATTATAGTGAAAATATCAATAGGTTGTTAAGGACTAGGCATAAGAGAAAGTGGACCTTTCCGAACTAGTATAAATCCATTTGTCTCTCTTCTTCCTATGCTTTCATTTATATGCAATTACTTTAATTCAGTTATGTTTATAAGTCTTATGGCACCCAAGAGGGAGGGGTGGATTGGATATTTAATAATTTCTTACTTAAACTTATTGAACCAAAGGAGGTTCCACCTTATTTTGATGATGACAAAATATCTTTTTTATTAATATTTTTGTTTAAATATGTATAAGGATAGGTTGATTGGATCATTTGAGGAAGAAAACGTTGATTTCCGAATAAGGGGAGGATCTGTCAACTGAATACAGATCGATCGACCGAACACCAGTACTGAAGGGAGCATCAGCCAACCGAAGGAAGATTGATCGATTGAACCACAGAAGATTGGTCGATCGAATCACAGAAGATCGGTCGATCGAACCATGGAAGATCGGTTGACCAAACTACGGAAGATCGATCTATCGAACAAATGTGTTGAGGAGATTAGTTGAATGAATACAAAGATCAGTTGACCAAACTAGTACCGATCGACCGACTGAAGCTTTCGGTTGACTGAATGAATGTATTTAGAAGATCGGTCGACCGAACATGGTCTATTAGTCAAGTGAACAAAACACAATGGTTATGTTGCTTAATGGATAAAAGATTTATACAACAGTCATAACATCTGTCTAACGGTCCAAAAGAATTAATTGTAAGATAAACGTTGCAATAGATAGATTAATCTTAAGTTACACTATAAATAGGGATTATGAAAGTCTAATGAGATAGATTTTGAGTGGCAGAGAAAGAAAACATGAAAGAGAAGTGATACAAGTGTTTATAAGTTCATATTTGAGTTTAGTTTTTGTGTCGTGACTGTATTAGCGTCTTTGATTTGAAAGGTTATTCTTAAGCTATAAAAGGATTTGAGAGGTTATTCTTGAGCCATAAAAGGATTTGAGAGGTTATTCTTGAACCTTGGAAAAAGGAGAGAGGTTATTCTTTAGCCTTCGAAAAAGAAAGAGAGGCTATTCTTGAGCTTTGAAAATGAAAAATGAGTTATCCTTGAGTCTAAAAGGATTTGTAAGATTTAATCAATTTTACATTTGTATTACTTATCTTGCTTTAAATGATTACAAGCGCTTTTTATATTACTTGTTTCATAATTGTTTATTTAGCTTCCGTAAATTATTATTGATTTTATTTTTGTGTTTTCACTTAAAATATTCTTAGAACCTAATTCACCCCCTTTTAGGTGCATTTAGGACCAACAATTATATTAGAGCGTAGATCTCACTTTGAGTGTAAATTCTAACGAATTTGTGAGGAAAAACTAAATGGCATATTTCATGAATTATGTAGGTTCTTTATATAGATTAGATGGGCATAATCCACATAGAATACCTTACTTCAATGGTAATAATTATATATATTAGAAGAATAGGATGAGATGCTACTGGTGGGGGAAAATATTGATCTATGGATAATGGTAACTTAACCATTTACAATATTTACCAAAATCATAGGAAATGAAATAGTCCTAAAGAAAGAGTATGAGTGGAACCTAAATGAAAAGAGGTCAATATCCTTAAATAGTAAGGCTATGCACATTTTGTATTATGCTTTAAGTATGGAGGAATAAAATAGGATTGCATTGTGTGAAACTACATATGATATATGGCATACTCTTGAAATTACATATGAAGGTACTAATCAAGTTAAGGAGACCAAAATAGATATGCTTACTCATGATTATGAACTTTTTCATATAATGTATGATAAGACTATTTCTTCAATGTATGCTTTTTTTTAATAATATTATTAGTGCGCTGAAAGGTCTAGGTAAGACCTATTCTAGTGTTGAGCTATGTAAGAAAATTTTAATATCCCTATCAAAGACATGGGAAACAAAGGTGACGATGATACAAAAGGGTAAAGATCTTAACACACTTCCTCTCGACGAGCTCATTGGTTCACTTTTAACATACGAGATGAGGATGAAAAGTATCTAAGAGGAAAAAGAGCCACTAAAGAAGAAAAATGTGGCGTTCAAAGTGACCAAAAAGGAAGAAAACGACAATGAAAAATCGTCGGTTGGAAGCGAAAATGAGTAGCTCGTATTTATCAAAAGAAGGCTAAATAAGTTCATGCGAAATGCCTCAACACGTCAAAAAGGTATGTCTTATTCAAAATATAAGTTATCTAACACAACATGTTTTGAGTGTGGTGAAAAAGAGCATTTGAGATCACAATGCCGCCACCTATAAGAAGAAGAAGGAAAAGGCTTTAAGAAAAAGAAAGCATTGAAAGCCTCCTAGTCCGAATCTAACGATTCCAAAGAAGAAGAAGTGACCAACATTTGCTTTGTGGCACATAATGAGGTATGTTCTCAATGTAGTGAAGATGAATGTGATTATACATGTGATGAGGTATTAGAACACATAGAAGAATTAACCAAAAGGAATAAGGAATTGCATGATAAGCAAAAGAAAGCCTTAGAAAAATTAGATGCGTGTAAATCAGAAAATAATGACTTTAGAAAAGATATGACCTTGATTAATAAAGACAATGATGAGCTTGTAAATGAAAATAGTTCCCTAAAGAAAGAAATTGAATCCCTCAAGGAATAACTTGAAAATTTTAACAAGGGAAAAGGAAAACTAGATACTTTATTGAGTATTCAAATGTTCAAAAATGATAAACATGGTTTACGGTATAGTAATGAAAATAGGGCATCTACTAGTAAGACTATTTTTATAAAGGCAAAGAACTTAGAAGATGAATATACTCCTAGGGATGTTCAAAATGCACATAGTAGACCTTAACCTAAGCATCATGCATTTTTGTATACATCAATACCATCACAAAGAAAGAATATGAATGTGTATGTGCCTAAAAAGAGACATAATATCTTTGTTAATTCACATCATCAAAATGATGCTTATAGGCCTTCTACTTCATATGCTCCTTATGATCATATATATGTATCTAGAAACATTTACAACACTTATCGTATGCCTTCAAATGTATCTCGTGTAGACTCTAGACAAGATTTTCATCAAAGATAAATGTCATATGAGACCTCATTCATATGATACATTAGGAGTTTTAATAGATCTAGACTAAGACATACTCATAAATTACGTACTCCATCATCTTGTCATTTCTATGGTCATTTTAGATATATTAAAAAATATTTTTTTGATCTTTAAAATATTTTTTCATTGTGTAACCTAACTCAAATAAATCAAAAAAATCTCTCAATTTGATGTGATTATAAGATCAAAAATTATCACAACCAAGTATGCATTAAATTAATAGTATAAAAGTTAGATAACAATTCAAGAACAAAAATTTAACAATCGAAAATCATGTTAAACAAACCAATTTTTGGATTAAAAATCAATGAAAAAGCAATGGAAAGATAGAGAGTTGATGAATATTGAAGGCCCTTTTACTGAAATTCTAGACAAGCCCTTAAATCTTGATTCTTCACCTTGATCTTGAGTTTCTTAAGGTTTTTTTTTTCCTTCAAAACCACTTTTTTTTTTCTATCTTGGATGTTCCTTAGGCTTAGAATGGATGTTCATAGGGTTCTTCCACATCTTACCAATCTAAAATATCATAGAAACTGACTTGAACATTTCATCTCGATTATTTTGGAAAACTGTCAAGTCGCTATAGTGACAAGTTACAGAGGTGTTTGACAGCTTTTTCTAACTTTTAGATCTTCTTTATATTTTGACTATAAATTCTCCTACGCACCTCATATGGTTATGAAATTTAATATGTAGGTTCCTCACACAATTTTTTTATACCCCATAAATGTTATAATAATCTAATCTCTGTAATTGCACTTAATGTATCACCAAAGTCACATGTATCAAAATTGGTGCTTAATTGAGCTTCTCGTGTGCTTCTATTAATACATTCTTAATAGCTTGCCATATGACCTTG
The DNA here is from genome assembly GCA_028565735.1 of Pinacopodium congolense. Taxonomy (NCBI): domain Eukaryota; kingdom Viridiplantae; phylum Streptophyta; class Magnoliopsida; order Malpighiales; family Erythroxylaceae; genus Pinacopodium; species Pinacopodium congolense. The sequence continues at coordinate 19,706 of JAOXYD010201097.1, forward strand.
AAAATTAGCGTGGAACTTCATCACTTGATGCTCTAAGTCATCAAATTGATCACATGGCCCTTTTAGCTTCAAAAGTTCCTTAAAATGTTCTCTATAATTTTGTACAACATTAACAATCTGCCACAATAACTTAAGCAACATCTTATTCAAAATTACTCAAATGTGCACCCAAATCACATCGAATTACATCTATAGCCTATGATAATCATTATGCCATGTCTAAAAGATATATAATTAAAGTGCCATCAAATAATTTCATTCTTGAATTGTTACTTGTCCTTAAGCCGGATTAAACATCCATTCAAAATAAAATCGATCTAGAGTTGAAAGTTAATTAAGTAAAAAAAAAAGTATCAATCAATGCTTTTGATTAACTCACATATCACAATTTTCTCATGACAAAATTTTTTTTATCACACACATTCACACTATTAGTAAATAGGTAACCTTCAATGTACAATGTCAAGCATCTAACTAGCTTCATATGGATCATCATGCAAACTTGTTCCAAGATATAACAATAAACATAAAGCACAACTTATGTTTCAAATTTGATCAAAATTTTAAGGCTATACCATGCCTTTTGATGCAAGAGAAAACATTTTGTCGTGAATGTCCTTTGGTTTCTCGACTCGTGTATCCTTTTTGGCTTGTTTACGAGATCATCTAGCCTTTTGATATGAAGGTGAATATTTGTCATGAACACCCCCCCCAATTACTTAGCTAGCTCACAATCGTAAATGGCTACTACATCCACTCATGAACTTCAACCTTTTATCAGTATAAAGTCAACAAAGTAAATAATTTTGCTCACTTTATCTAAGCATATTCAAACTTGTCGTTCATTAATTTAAAAAATATTCCAAATTCACATGACCATCCATAAGCAACAACATTAGAAACTTGATATCATACACTAAGCCACCCAAAACACTTGCAATCACTCAAAAGAAACCAAAAAATTTGGATTAGAAATCATTTAATAATTACTTAATGCTAAAAAAAATCAAAAACATCGATTGAATTAAAATATCACAATTAAAAATCAACTCCTAATTTCAACCATTCAAGGATATGATATTTAAGTCATTCTTATTAGACTTATCACAATTTAACTGTGTGAATAAATGAAACAAATATGATTAATTTCATCTTCACCCCTCTCCCTGGCCCTATATAAACTCAAGTTGTCATCAATTTTGAGGATGAAAACAAATAGCGTGCATTAAGTGTAAAAGAGAAAAGGAGAAAAAAAACTCCCCTAAAAATTGAAGTCCATTTGTAAGCATGACTTAAGAGAGTTTACTCCATTCTATATGACCTGAAGTCTTTGGAGAAATAAAATAATAAGCAAGTTCCATCCACCAAACCTATAATCAAGGAGATAAAACACCAAGCTTATATTTGAATTATTAATAACAAGAAATCCTAACAGATAACAATAAAAAAAATAACTTAAGTTTTAAAGAAAATGCACAAAAAATCACATAAATTTATCAAAATCTTAACTAAGAACAAAATATGCTAATTTAGGGTTGTTAGCTTGGCCATACTCATTTTTGGCTTTATGAAACAAGAGAAAGGAAAAAGATTACTTCCTTTTCTTTTGGTGGAAATTCTCTAAGGTATAACTTGCCATGATGCCCGTTTGCCTTTAACATTTTTTCTTTAGAGTTTTCCAACTAGAAAGCCTCTTACTTATAAACTCAAGCAATTTTGAATGGTCCTCTCTAGTGAGACTAGAGTTTACTAGGATTCAACTTCAACCTTTCTCTAATCCCTCTCTCTCTTCTTAACCACCCTCTCTTTTTGTTTTAAAATCAAGTCTTTAAGAATACTAACAAGTAGTGGTTTTCCTTTGCCTAAGAAAGCATACCTCAAATGTGGAAGTAAGAATTGTAACTTAAGCATAGGTGGTTTCACTAAAGAGAATGGACTAAGGGCATTCATTCTTCCTAAAGGTTCTTATTTAAATTTTATACCCAACTCCTCCACCTTACTTCCTTCTTCATCTTTCAAATCTACCTCTTCCTTACATTTCCTCTCTTGCTCCTTTCCACACTTAGTAACCACATCTATCTTCATGCGAGCACTTCTCTCAACTGTATTTTTCAATGTCTTGCTCATACTAAAATTCACTTAGTAAGAAACAAAATTCAATTGCTTTATCTACCGCCAAAGCGGAATATGTAGCAGTCGGTAGTTGTTGTGCACAAATTTTTTGGATTAGGCAACAACTTAGAGATTATGGTTTAGAAATGGAAAAAATTCCCATTAGATGTGATAATACTAGTGCCATTTGCCTAACCAAGAATCCAATTCAACATTCAAGAACTAAGCA